>PVHY01003501.1:0-32167 GCA_004024945.1 Uropsilus gracilis | reverse complement strand
TGTTTGAGGGTCCTCCACACAGTCTTCCATAGTGGCTGGACCAGTTTGCACTCCAACCAGCAGTGTAAGAGAGCTCCTTTTTCTCCACATCCGTGCCAACATTTGTTGTTGTCTGTTTTATTTATGTGGGCCATTCTTACTGGTGTAAGATGGTATCTCAGTGTGGTTTTAATTTGCATTTCCCTGATTATTAGTGAAGTGGAGTATTTTTTCATATGCCTATTAGCCATCTGTATCTCCTCTTTGGTGAAGTGTCTTTTTAGTTCTTCTCCCCATTTTTTTGATTGGGTTTTTTGCTATGTTTTTGTTGAGCTGTAGGAGCTCCTTGTGGATCTTTGTTATCAGACCCTTGTCACTTGTCTGCAGGGCAAAAATTTTCTCCCAGTTGGTTGGGTTTCTTTTTGTTTTGTTTATTGTCTCTTTTGCTGAACAGAAACTTTTTAGTTTTATATAGTCCCAGCTGTTTATGTTTTCCTTCATTTTTTTGCCAGCCATAGTTGTTTCCCCAAATGAGCAATTGTATTCTTTCAGGAATCAATTTCTTTTCTAAGAAAATGTTTTACTGGATCTATCATTTTTTAATAATAATGAAGTTAAATTTGTCTTTTATTTTCGTTTATGGTTAGTGTCGTGTGTGTGTGTTTGTGTGTACTATTTGAGACAACTTTGTCTAGGCAAAGTCATGAAGATATTCTAAAACTTTATAGTTTAACTTTTTAAATCAATTTCAAATTATGTTTGCATATATATGAGATCACTATTTTCTCCTATTATCAATATTTTCCAGCATCACATTTGAAACATTTTTTTCCATTAAATTTAGTGCTTTTGTTGAAAATTAGTTGATCATGCATACATGTGTAATGTGTATGATCATGCATAAAAGTGTAGATTTTTTGAAAATATATTCTAGTGAATTAATATATTACCTAGCCTTACACCATTATCATTGCTATTTTCTTTGACTTTATAGTAAGTTCTGAAGTTCAACACTATAAATACTCCAACTTTACTCTTATTTTTTCAATGTATTTTGACTATTCCAGATTCTTTGTTTTTCTAAGGTTCAAATTGATTTGCCAACTTTTTCAAAAAGACCTGTTGAAATTTGATTAAACTGAGTTCAATATGTAGCTCAAACTGTGGAAAACTGATACCAATATTCTATAAACATGCTATTTCCACTTACTTAGAACATCTCCAGTGTCATTTTTAATGGAAGTAAAGAAAGTGAATTTCTTACTTTGTTACAAGTCTAAAAAGGAAAACTTCCACATTTCACCATTGTCTGATGTCAGTGATTGGTGTTTATTTTTAGACAGCCTCCTCAAATTAAAAAAAAAAATTCCTTCTATACTTAGTTGTCAATAAATTTTAGCAAAAAAAGTGTTAACTTTTATCAAATGCTTTTTTCACATCTGCTAAGAAGAATTTAAGTTTTATTCTTTACTCAATTAGGTGAATTTTATTGATAGATTTTTAAAATATTAATTAACATTTAAGTACAGCATTTTGCCTTCCTAGAATTAACCTTACTTAGTTGGCTATAAATTTATGACTGAATTTTTATTTCTTAACATTTTCTAAAGGATTTTATACTATATTCATGAGGTAAACTACCACACATTTTCTTTTCTTTCAGTACTCTGCAGATATTAATTCACTAGTTCCTAACTTGCATTGTATCTAAGGAAAATAAAGCTATTATCCTTATCATTGCAGCTTCCATATAAATGTATTTTTTCTTCAAAAGTTTTCTCTTTTTGATTTTCAATAATTCACTTATTATGTGCCTTAGTATGATTTTATTCATATTTATTTTATGAGGTTTGTTGCATTTTTGAACTAATGTATTATTATTTGGAAATTTTAAGCCTATATATTTTAAAATAATTCTTGACACATTTTTTCCTTTTCTTCCTTTCTTGTCTCTACAGAATCCTTATATTATTCTGAATATGTTTACTATGTCTATAATAATTTTTTCTCTTTTCATTAGATACTTTTTATTGCTATATCCAAATGTTTATTGATGTTTTTATTTCCTCTTGTAAAATTAAAAAAAATTCAAAAAATATTGATCTATGATAGTTCATTTCTAACATTTCCATTTATTTCTTTTTGAGAGTTTTCATTTCTCTCTCAAATATATAATCACCATTACATTCCTCTTTTTCCTGTAAAACCTTTAATGCTTTAATTTCACTTTAAGGTTCTGTCTAATAATAATCTGCAGGTCTTCTGTTAGCCAAATTTGCATTTGATTATGGGTCAAAATTTCCTGTTTTTTTATACATCCTTTCATTTTTAGAATATGTGATGTTTAAAAATAATATTTATTCTTTTACTTTCCTGTTCTGCAGAGATTATACATCACTTTCCCTATACGTACAGGCAAGCTGATTTTACTTTCGTTGTGTTGTGTTCATCTATTATTTGCTCAAATTTCAATTTCCATATCAAAATTAACTTCTTTTTATCTTGTCAATATTTTAGGTGGATTGAAACCAGATACAAATTTCACATATTTTGATTTTTTATTTAACCAACTTACACAGTTTCAAGTTTCAAGTTCCAAGAGAGTGAAGAAATTCATGTTTTCTCCTTATTTTCAGAATTTCATATACTGTCCTTTTCTCAGCAAAATTTTTGGAGGGGAGAAAATTTTCAAGCCAAGCAATTTGCTTTTGATATTTTTTATTCTTTCAAATATTAATCTAGTCCCCTGACCCACTTTTTATCTATGACTCAAATGTTTTGTTTTGTTTTGTTTTTTTTCTTTATCCCTATATGTCTCTTTGTATCAGACTGGTTCTTTCATTATCCAAACCACAGAACTTCCCCTGGGATAGAAGTTATTAGGGTTTGTTTGTTTGTCTGTTTTCCATTGACAAAATTTTTATTTCCTTCTAAAGTTCAATTCATAAGTGCTTTCTACACCCACTGTGTTTTGTTAACTCCATAGAAAAGAATGGTTTTTACCAACATTAAGTGTCTAACATAGTGTGTGAAGCACATAAATCTTTCTAGCCTAACTGTAGGTCATGAATAATATTGGAAAGAAGATCATTGAGATATGTAGAGAAAAAAATAGTATGTACAATCTCTGGGTTATAATGATATAATGTAGCTTAAAGACTAAAATATTTTAGTTATTTTAAACAAGGGTGTTATTCTCTGAAAAGTCATGTGATGCTTGGTAATAACCATGAATCAATACAAGTAGGTGATTCAGAGAATTCTCTGGGCAACAACCTGGAATCAGTGATACAAACCCAGGTCTTGGCCTGAAACCATAAAATGAACAGAACAGAACAGGCAAAACCCTTCACAACTTTAACCTCTAAATCTCGGGAGCTTGACTACAATATCAAGGAAAACAAAATTAAAAATAAGCAAATGGGACTATGCCATGAAATCAAAACAACATCTTATTGAAAGAAAACATTTCCACATTATATATCCAAACAAAGTATGAATATACAAAATTTACAAAGAACTCATATAACAAAGTAAGAAAACAAGTAACCTAATCAGAAGTGTCAAAGAGAGCTAAATAGACACTTCTGCAAAAACATACAGTAGACATTAGGCACATGAAAAGCTGCTCATCACCAATAATTAATAGGGAAATGAAAATTAAAACCTCAGTGAGATACCATGTCAACCAGTGAGAAAAGACCATATCAGAAAGACTAAAAACAGCAATTGTAAAAAAGGATTGGACAAAAACAAACCTTGGTACACTGTTGGTAGGCCTCTATAGAAAACAGTATGTTGGTTTCTCAAAACCAAAGGTTAGAGCTAGCATATGATTCACTATTTCCACTCCTAGGTATCTAATCAAAGAACCCAGAAGCACTCATTTTAAGGGGGAAATGCTCTTCTATATTCATTATAACGCAGTTCACAATGGCAAACAAGTTAACTGTCCAATGATAGAGGAGTGATTAAAAAGACATGGTGACATTGTATGACTATATATAAACAAAATGGAAAGTTGCTCATTTCTGGAAAAAATGAATTTTGCCATTTTCACAATAATGATGAAACTGAAGGGGATTATGTTAAACGAAATAAGTCAGAAAAAGAAAGCCAAATACTGGAAGACTCCACTCATATGTGGACTTCAAAAAAATAAAACAAAGATATAGATAAAACTAAAGTAAACCCTAGAAATCTAACTCTGGAACTGAGACCACCACAAGAAATGAAGGATAGGGGTGTGAAACAAAGGTAGGAACAGAGCCCAGTACATGTGGTAGAGTGTTATTGGTGTTTTGTTAGTAGTTATGATGTGAAAACACACCTTTAAGAGGCGTGAAATTATTATTTCTAAAAAAATACACATATTTAGTAAATAAATATTTCCTCAATGAATAATATATATTTTAATATAGGTTTAGAGAAAAAAATCAATTTTGAAACTTAGAAGAATGATGGATGACTATCAAGGGAGATGTACAATTACAGAGCTAATTCTGGAAGTCTTTAGGTCTCCCAATCTAGAGCACACATGGATTAAAAATAAAAGAAAAACAGACTTCCCACTGTGTATTTTGCCATATAATTTTATTTAATTAAAAAAGTACACTTTAAAATACTTCCTAGCAGAATAAAATGATATAGATTATGGATGCCATAAAATAGTGTTGAAGTATCCTTTCATCTTCTACTTACAGATTATGCCATGTTTCCTAACCTCTAGAAGGCAAATTATGAGAGATGCTGTGCCAGCAATGAGTCTAATACCAGGTCCATTCTCCACTAATGCCAATGATACTCTACTACCAAAATGTTGATATCAATAACACTGTGTTGGAGTTTATGTTGTTATGCTGACATTGGCATCATTTTTTGGCATTAAGCCTGTTGGCCTACTTCCTCCATAAGCAATCATTATTGCATCTAAAGGATTTATTTAATGCTTATACCAATGGATTTCTCTGCTGAACTTGTTCTTTATGATCTGGTAATATGTGATAAATAATAGTGACATCCAAGGACACAGATATCCAGATAAACTTATAAATATATTTGAATGTGGAGAAGGGAATATGTTCATTGCAAAGGGGCAATTAAATAGAAAAATTGTGTTAGGAATCAGGTCAAAGGAATTTCTTTTTTATCCAAGAGTCCAAGAAAGTTTTCTCTGAAGTTGAAAAATTTTATAAACCAAAAAAAAGGACCATGTACAAAAGATATATTTCCTAAGCAATTTAGAAGATAGATGATTAAACAGTTATATTTAACAAAATATGTTCAAGTGAAGACTAAGTTGTCTACAGAGTACAGAGCAAAAATACTCTTCTGTAAATGATCACTAAAGCTCACTAGTAGAGTCCATGTGTATATGAACTAAATACATAGGTCCTTGTTACTCTGTCACAGCATTATATGATATGATATTGATTGATAAAGGCAGATACAAATTAACTTGGTTCATAAAATGATAAACTTGGGTCTACTTCTGTATAGTTATGTTTGGGCTTCCAACTCTTCAGCCCTTTCTACACATCATACCTTCAACTTTAGCCCTGAGTACAGTATGCTATCTGTATGAGTTAGGACAACTTTTTTCCTGACAGAATCCTTATTCCCTTCTTTCACTGATAAGAATAAAGTACTTAGCAACTATTTTATAATAGCTCTGGTTTAATTTAAAGTACAAATTTTGGTAAAATATTCTTTATAATATTATTAGGGATAAATCTAGCAAACTGTATAAAAAATCTATTAAGTGGAAAGCTGAAACACTGATGAAAGAAATTAAACAAAATATTAGTAAATGCAGATATATTCCACATTTGATAATTGGAAGATCAAAAGTTGTCAAATGTTAATTTTTCCCTACTTGATTGATAGAGCTAATGAGATTTCTGTCAAAATCTCAGCCAGTTATTATGTGAATATTGATAACTAATTCTAAATTGTATAAGAAAGTTAAAAAAAAAAAAAACAGAATAATCAGCATAATACTGAAGGAAAAGACCAATGCTGTAGAACTGATGTACAATTTTAAGATGTAGAATTGTACAGTATAGTAACTGGTAAAGTATAACTTTAGGAGAAAAAAATGCATATAGGTAGAGTAGAACAAAAATCCCAGAAAAGCACACACAAACTGATCTACAACAAAGGAACAAATGACTGGTTTTTCAACTAATTGTCATTGTCATGAAACAGTTAAATGTCTAATGTAAAGCAATGAAACTAGACACAGACCTTAACTTTTCCACAATAATTAATTCAAAAATGATCATTAGTCTACATTCAAAACCCAAAACCACAACATTTCTGGGAGGTGGCATAAAAGTAAATCTAGGTGATCTTGCATTTGGTGAATTACATTTAGTTACAAGATCAATAACACAATTCATTAAAAGAGTTGGATCTTTTCAAAATTAAAAATGTCTTCACTGTAAAAATATACTTACTTGAATCAAAAAGCTAGCAGAGAAGAATACACTAGCAAATACATATTTAATGTAAGATTTGTTCTAAAATGTACAAACTCTTTAATAAGAAAAATGGTATTTAAAGTGGACAAAAGTTCTGAACAGACATAGCACCAAAGATACATAGATGGGAACTAGACATGTGAAAGTATGCTCAGTATGATAGAGCATTAAGGAATTTAATTTTAAATTCAAAATTTAATTTTAAATTCAAAATTTAAAAACAAATCTATGCTGTCAAATGCTAGCAGGGATGCGAGGAACAAAAATTCTCATGCATTGCTAATAAAAACCTAAAATAGTTTGGGCCATTTTGAAAGACATTTTGTCATTTTCTTACAAAATTGAATACAGTCTTAATTTACTATCCAGCAACTGTGTTCCTAAATATTTGCCCAAATGCATGCTGAAAATTTAAGTCCACACCAAAAAAAAAAAAACATATAAAAGTTTATGATAGCCTTATTCATTACTGTCACTAAAATGCCCTTTAATAGGCAAATGGTTAAACAAACAACTTACATCTGCACTATAGAATTTTATTCAGTGATAAAAAGAGATGAGCTATTTGGCACAAAAAAGTCATCAAGGAAATTCAACTGCATAGCAATAATGAAAGAAGTCAATATGAAAAAGCTGCATTCTGTATAATTTTTACTGCTTGAAATTCTGGAAAAGACAAACTATAAAGATAGTAAAGACATCTACAAATAGTAATTGTTTTACTTTTTCCTTTCCATCTTGGGTACATTTGATACCTTCTTTTATTATCCAATTGCTCTTTCTAGAACTTTTAACACCATTTTGAGTAATGATGGTGAGAGCATATATTCCTAAATTGTTCCTGATGTTAGAGGAAAAGTGTTTAGTTTTTCACCATTTACTATGGTGTCTGCATTTGGGATATAGAGCCTTTATTATTTGAGGTTCTTTCCTTCATTTCAATCCTACATTTGTCCTTAGTTGGATTTTTTTAAATCCATCCTGCCACTCTGTGCACTTTGATTGGTGTTCATTCCAATGATATGATAATTTTTTGATATTTTTTATGATAATTATTGATTGAGGGCTTGATTCTGCCATTTTCCTTTTGTTTTCTAGTCCCATCTATTTCCTTGTTCATTTGTTGCCTTTCTTTTTCTCAATTTATGTAAGAGTTTTTTTCCAATATTTCTCATAAGCAAACTCATCATTTCTTGCTTTTATGGGAAGGACTTTCTCATTCATCTCTCATACACAGAGTATAGAATTTTTCTGTACATTATAAAAGGATGGTTTATTAGGAAAAGGAGAAAAAGAGTGGCAACTGCATAGTCACAGGTAAACAAGAGAGCTCCAAAATATAGCATTGTGGCTGACAGTTTTTATCTTTAAGTATACCAAATATGTTATTCAATTCTCTTCTGACTTGTAGTACTCTTACTGGGAAATTTGATGAACGTTTAATGGGTTTTTTTCTCCCTGTCACCTTCAATATTTTCTATCTTATCTTGACTCAATAATTTCAGTTTTGTTTTGGTTTTCTTTTTGGGGGGTGGGTGTACCTCTATTTGAATATAAGTAGTAAAAAGGTTTTGCTTATTTCATAAAGTTGTATTTTCAGTTTCTTTCCAGGTTTGGAAAGTTGTCACCTATGATATATTTCAATAAACTCTCTGATCCCTGCCTTCTCTCAATCCCCTTCAGAGATACCCATTTTCTTCATTTTGCCTTTCCTGGTAGAATCATAGTCCTAGGAGTGCTTGTTTTTTTAACATTTTATTTCTTTTCTTTCAACTGAGGTGTTCATAGGTTACTAACTCTGTGTTTACTAATTTGTTGCTTATTTGATCTATTCTATTCATACTGGTCATTAATTTCACTTATTTAGCGGTTGACATGTGAAAGTTTTAGTTTCTCAAACGACAAAGAAGACACAGCATTCCAAATGTGTGGGATGCAGCAAAAGCATATCTAAGAGGAAGGTTCATGGCAATACAGGCCCATATCAAAAACCAAGAAAATAACCAAAAAACAACCTAATCTACCAACTTGAAAAATTAGAAAAAGAGCAACAGAAAAACCCAAAATCTAGCAGAAGACAAGAAATAACAAAAATAAAAGAAGAAATAAATAATTTAGAAGCCAAAAAGACTATCCAAAAGATTAAAGAAGCCAAAAGCTGGTTCTTTGAAAAAATAAATAAAATTGATAAGCCCCTTGCAAAGCTCACAAAGAAAAGAAGAGAGAAAATCCTAATAAACAGAATCACAAATGAAAGAGGAGAAATCACAACAGACACAAAAGAAATCCAAAGGATAATAAGAGATTACTATGAACAACTATATGGAAATAAATACAACAACCTGGATGAGATGGATAGATTCTTAGAAAGATACAACTCCCTAAATTAAACAAAGAAGATATAGAGAACTTAAATAAACCAATCACAACCAGCGAAATTGAAGCAGTCATTAAAACTATACCTAAAAACAAGAGCCCAGGACCTGATGGCTTTACAAATTAATTCTACCAGACATTCAAAGAAGAAATAATGCCTGCGCTACTAAAGCTTTTCCAAAAAATTGAGAAAAAAGGAAAACTGCCAAACACATTCTATGAAGCAAACATCACACTCATATTAAAACCAAATAAGGACAGCACCAAGACAGAAAACTATAGACCAATTTCCTTAATGAACACAGATGAAAAAATCTTAAACAAAATCCTGGCAAACCAAATCCAACGATATATTAAAAGCATCATTCACCATGACCAAGTGGGATTTATCCCAGGGGCACAAGGATGGTTCAACATCCAGAAATCAATTAACATAATCGACCACATCAACAAAGAGAAAAACAAAGACCACATGATCATATCAATAGATGCAGAGAAAGCACTTGACAAAATCCAAAATCCATTCATGAAAAAAGCCTTTGAAAAATTAGGGATTAAAGGAACTTACCTCAACATAATAAAAGCCATCTATGACAAACCTATGGCAAATATCATCCTAAATGGGGAAAAACTAAAACCATTCCAGTTGAGATTTAGAACTAGGCAAGGATGCCCACTCTCCCCACTACTCTTTAACATTGTATTGGAAGTTCTACCTAGGGCAATAAGGCAAAAGAAAGACATAAAAGGGATATAAATATGTAAAGAGGAACTGAAGCTATCATATGCTGATGACATGATTCTCTATACAGAAAACCCAAAAAAATTCACAGAAAGATTATTTGAAATAATAAACCAGTTCAATAAGGCAGCTGGATACAAAATCAACACACAGAAGTCAGTGACTTTCCTATATGCAAAAAGTTAAATAGAAGAAAAAAGCAGAAAAACCATCCCATTTACCATCGCAAAAAAAAAAAAAAAAACCTATAAATACTTAGGAATAAACCTAACAAAAAATGTGAAAGAATTATACAAAGAAAATTTGAGAATGCTTCTAAAAGAGATAGAAGAAGACATAAGGAAATGGAAAGACCTTCCCTGTCCATGGATTGGAAGAATTAATATTATCAAAATGACCATCCTACCAAAGGCAATCAACAGATTTAATGCAATCCCAATGACATTTTTTAAGAGATAAAACAAAAATTACTGAAATTCATATAGAATAACAAAAGACCTCATATATCAAAAAGCCTACTGACCAGAAAAAAAGAAAATGGAGGTATTACAATTCCAAACTTCAAACTATACTACAAAGCCATAATAATTAAAACAGCATGGTATTGGTACAAAAACAGACAGTCAGACCAATGGAACAGAATTGAGTGCCCTGAAATAAAACTACACATATATAGCCAACTAATCTTTGACAAAAGAGTGAAAAACTTACCTTGGAACAAAGATAGCCTCTTCAATAAATGGTGCTGGGAAAATTGAACTAAGACATGCAAAAAAATGGACCAAGAAAACTCTCTTACTCCATGTAAAAAATCAACTCAAAATGGATAAGAGACTTAGAGATCAGACCCGAAACCATAGCATACATAGGGGAAAACTTGGACAAAAATCTCCATGAATTACAGTTCAGAACTCCCTTTCTAGAAACATCTACAGATGGCAAAAAAAAAAAAAAATGAAGGAAAACATAAACAGATGGGATTACATCAAACTAAAAAGCTTCTGTACAGCCAAAGAGACAACAGAAAAAAAACTAAAAGATGCCCAACCAAATGGGGAAAAAATTTTGCCCTCCACATGAGTGACAAGGGTTTAATAACGAAGATCCACAAGGAACTCACACAACTAAACAAAAGCGAAACAAAAAGCCCAATCAAAAAATGGGGAGAAGAACTAAAAATACACTTCTCCAAAGAGGAAATACAAATGGCCAACAGGCACATGAAAAATTGCTGAACGTCACTAGCAATAAGGGAAATGCAAATCAAAACCACAAGGAGATACCACCTTACGCCAGTAAGAATGACCCACATCCAAAGAACGGACAAGAATTGCTGTTGAGGATGTGGAGAGAAAGGAACACAACTACACTGCTGGTGGGAATATAAGCTAGTCCAACCACTATGGAATGCTGTGTGGAGGACCCTCAAGTTAATGAAAATGGAACTACCATGACCTAGCAATTTCTCTCTTGGGAATCTACCCAAAAGAGACCTCAGTGTGGATACAAAGGGACACCTGCGCTCGGATGTTTACCGCAGCACAATTTATAATTGCAAGGTCATGGAAGCAACCTAAATGCCCCAAAACAGAGGACTGGATGAAAACGATGTGGTATATATACACAATGGAATATTACTCGTCAATTAAAAATGACAAATTTGATGATTTTATAAAAACATGAATGTACTTAGAAGAAATCATATTAGCAGAAACAAGCCATAAAGACAGAAACCAAATGGTTTCATTAATATATGGGATATAGTAAAAAAAAAAAAACTTGAGGAAAATTCAAAATTCAAAACAAGCTAAGCACCAAACTGAAGTGGATGGCTTTGAGCAGGAGGAAAAGGGGAGGGGGGGATGGAGAGAAGGGTGAGGTAAATCCCTGGGATTACAGTGTTGTGAAATTTATATATAAATAAATAAATTAAAAATAAGAAAGTTTTAGTTTCTACTTTCTGGGTTTTTTCTGAGTTTTGTTGTAGCTCTACAATTAGCTTTTCTTTGTTCTATGTACCAATTTGCCCACTTTTCTGTTTTCTTCTCTGTTTGAGTTTATTACAATCATTTTGAACTTTCTACCTGATAAAAGATAGTCTCTGCTGTATCCTTGTGGTAGATTCTGGTGAGCTCTCATCTCCTTATGCTGACACATTCCCTTGAAGTCGCATGTTGCTATGTGTCATATTTTGTGCTTATTATTTTATTTTTATAGTTCACTTTTTTGGGAAATCTGGATTTGATAGCTACAGAACTTACTTGCTTATCTGTTGTTTTTTCATCTGGAGACTTGGTGGTTTTATTTATTTGATCATTTCGCTCAGCTGGCTTCCATAGGCATTCAGTCAGAATTAGTAGTTGTCATGCTAATGATACAGAAGAAAGGCAAGAAGTGATCTACCAAAGCTGTGAATGTGCTGGGGATGCTAGGTCATATTCATGCCACCACTAATACCCTCCATTCTGGGGTCTCAGAACTGAGGCTTAAATAGTCTGTTTTCAGTGCACTTCACAAAGCTAATTAGGTCCCAAGGAGTGTGGGTGCCGTAGCCAGTGTGGAGCCTCCTGCTCCTCCCCTTTGAGTTGCACCTGACCCATTGGCAACCTGCCACTGAGGCCCTCACTTCCATGTATTTCTCTCAACATACTCTATACTTCATTTCAAAAATAATGAGATCTAACAAGAAGAATGGATTACTGATACAATATCTCAAAATTATTGTGTTGAACAAGAAGAACATCAGACACAAGTATGATGGGTTCCAGTTTTATGAGACGCTAGCAAATACAAATTTAATCTGCAGTAACAACAGATATTACTTAGGATTGGAGTTTGGGATAGGGCACAAGACAACTTTTTAGGAGATGGAAATATTCTATAAAATACTTGTGGTAGTGGTTACAGAGATTAAGTTAATGTCAAAACTTATCAACTGAATGCTTACAATGAGTGCATGTTGATTGTACATAAACTTTTAAAGTTGATTTTTAAATTGCATGAAAGTTCTTTTTGTGTTGCTTTTGCATTTAAAATGGAAAGAGTATAAAGAAAGTAAAATTGGAGAGAGAAATTGATACTTCCCACCCACAACACTTCACTGCTAAGCTTGACATTTTTATTTATCAGAAAAACTATTTTTAATTGATAATTTTGTTCTGTATTTTTCACAGGAAAATATTTCAATTAAAGTGAGAGATTTTGCAAATGTAAACCAGGCCCAAAATGGAAGCAAATTATTATTTACTGTAATAAGACCAGTTTCTATTTTGGAAGGAATACCACAAGCCAGTATTCTTGAAATATATTTGATCTTAGGCTATTAAACTGTAGAAGTGACATCCATTACTGATGCAGACTGGAACCAAATTTGAAATCTCTCTCTCCCCTGTGCATCCTCTGTTTCCATTGGTCCAAAGAGCATTCCTCTTCCCCCTGGTGTCCTGAAACTTGGGCAGTTGACCACATTCAATACAGTCTAGTGTGCAAAAAAGAAAGAAGCAACTGGGATGGAGACATTATATTAGAAGGAGCCAGAAGAGGCAAATGTTAATAAATCATGTGGCCAAATCCCCCAGAAGATACCATGTCCACAGGAAGAGAATATTGCGAAATTTCATGGTGAATTGGGTATGGCTCCAGGGGGGGGGGATGAAGAATTGGGGTCATTGGTGAAATAAATATGTTGCAATCAGTCTTCCTAGATGCAGCTGTTCATATTCCTCCCACATGCAAACTCTACTTAGACCCATTCCAGAGGCCATAAAAGTCTTTTCCTGTTATAGCCTTAGGCTCAAGGTCTTAATACAATCATGTCAGTACCTGGAGCAAAAACTTCTGGTAACTTCCCAATTCATTTAGAAACGTACATAACTCAACAGTGTAACCTCAACCTCCCCTTTCAAAATACCTATTTATACTCAGTCTTTCCCCCAGTCCACCAATATGTATTCTTCCTTTATTACTCACCATCTCCTAGCACATCAGGTTGTTAGTGCCTTCAACTTCATTTGGGCTTTTTCCTCTTTATTTCTGTAGTTCAATTTTATCAATAGACTGTGAACTCTATAGGAGAAGAAATAAAATTGATTCTGATTTGTGTCCTCATACTCATTACCAAGGTAAGTCCTCAATAAATACCTGTTGGATGAACTAAAGCACCTGGCCATAAAAGGCAGGAGAACTTGTATAGAACCTGAATCAGAATTCATAGCTTTTCATCCTTGGAAATATGGAACAGGAAATGAAATTTTAACCTAGATGCTGCTTAGTGAACAATGGTAATCAATTCATAATTTATGCCTTTTGACTTACCCATAGCTTTTGCTGGAATATCACATGTATGTGCCCTTTGTTCCTATTTGTTGTCTGTTTATCCAAGAGGACTGAGAATCAATTTATTAGGGGTGCCACTCTCTTTAGTTTGTGCTTCTATGTACAGGTTGGGGGGAAATGAGGGAGGCTTGAAGCACAGTTAAAACATGACAGAGGAAGAAAGGGAACAAAAGAAAGTGTAGGGGATGATTAAGTGCTTCTGAATTTACACAGTAAAATATGGACAGTTTAAATGTCTTTGCTATTTGTTTCTTTTCAAACTGTGAGCTGTCTCAAACACCCCATGCTGCTCCAAGATTAATTGAGTTCTGCATGCTTTTGGCTTGCCCCAGGTACCAAGGAGAAAGGATTTTCACAAAACCTGGATTTGCCAGAGCAAAGAGAATATCTCATTAATGTATGATTAATCACCATTTGTGCAGTGATTAATTAGTCACTCTGACAATAAACTGAGCTTATCTACATGCCTCTGCTGGATTCCAAGATTCACATGTAGAAGAAAAAGAGAAAATATCTGCTTCTCATTTCTTCCTTCCTACATCAAGACTGGAAAAAAATCCAAAGGCCTTTGCATATTCTGGTCTTGTCTGATTTCATCTGGTTTGTCTTTAAGAACAACAGCCCTGAAATGGAAGCTCTCTAGCATGATTGATGGCTCCCCTTTCTATCTGCAAGTTGGAAATACAGAAAAGGATTTTCCCCCACAGGTCTTACTGCTTATTGGTACAAGAGTTATTTCCACTTTGCCACAGAATTGATTTGCAACATTGGTGTATGAGTTTGTATATTTTTCTCACTGGTCCGTCACAAAGCATAAGTCAGCAAGTCTGTGCAATGTGACAGATGATGTAGCTGGAGCCTCCCGGTAATGTTTCCATTAAAAGGATGAACACATTGTCATTAACTTTTGGGGCCAGAATCATCCAAATTCTGTACCTTGACATTTCACAAACTATATTATTTAGTAGCTCTCATTTTCCTCGCATTCAGTCCAATCCATTGGACATCAAGAAGATTCCTGCATCTCTGATTGTCTCCTCTGTAGAATAAAGACATTAGGAAAACACTAAAAGATCAATAGTAATAGGTTAAAACATGCATTCTGCTTCCTTCCAAATAAAACCATTTATTTAATTCAAAAGAGAAAGAACAAAGGGAGTGAGAAAGAATATTTGGCTGTTAAAGAAATCATTCATTTCAGGATAAACTTTTTTTTAGGTTTAGTAAAAAAGAAAGTAAGATTTTTACTAGGGCAAAACTGACATAGAACATTTTATTAGTCTTAGGTGTGCAGCATAATGATTTTATATTGGTATATATTCTCAAGTGATTCAAAAGATTACTAGTTAACATCCATCACCACAAAGTTCCACATTTTTTATTATAATGAGAATTTATGATTTACGTTCTTAGCAACTTTCAAATATACATAGAATTATTAACTGTGATTGTCATGTTATATACATAATAACCTCCTGATGGCATTTATTTTATATAACCACAAATTTGTACCACCTTCACCCATTTGTACCTCACCTCTGGCAACCACCAATATTTTTATTATAATTATGAGGTTTTATTTTTATTTGTTTTTGCTGCTTAGATTCTCCATGTAAGTAAGAAATTCTATGGCTTATTTAAGTTGTCAAAATAAACTCAAGCTTCATTCATGTTGTTGCAAATGACAAAATATCCTTTTTATGGCTGAATGATATTACATCACTCTCTCTCTCTCTCTCTCTCTCTCTCTCTTTCTCTCTCTCTCTCCATTTATCCATCAGTGGACACTTAGGTGCCTCCAAATCTTGGCTGTTGTGGATAAAGCTGCAGTGAATATGGAGATGCATATATTTTCTACTTGGTATTTTTGTTTCTTTCAGATAATATGTTTAGAAGTGCAATTGCTGCATTATATGATATTTCTATTAGTTTTTTTTGCCTACTGTTTTTCATACTGGCTGCACCATTTTATAGTCCCACCAAAAATTCATATCTTTGCCAGCACCTTATTATTTCTTGTCTTTTTAAAAGATGTGAAGCCCTATATCACTGTGATTTTGATTTGTACTTCCCGAGTGATTATGAAGTTACGCACCTTTTCATATACCTGTTGGCTATCTGTGTATCTTCTCTGGAAAGTTTCCTGTTTAGCTTCTCACCCATTTTTTAATCAGATTGTATTTTTATTGCAATTGAGTTGTATGAGTACTTTCAAAGTTTTAGATATTAACTATTTACCAGAACATGATTTGCAAATATTTTCTTCCATTCTGTAGACTGTCGTCATTTTTTTGTAGTTTCCTTCCATCCACAGGAGCCTTTTAACCTAATCATTTCATGTATTTATTTTAGTTTTTTTCCCTTTGCTTTTGTTGTCAGAAACCAAAAACTTAGAACCAAAACTGATGTCAAAGTGATTGACTGCTTGTATTTTCTTCCAGAAATGTCATATTCAATCAATTTTCAGTTAATTTTTGTGCAGCTGAAAAGCTAAGTTAACCAAAACAAAAAACAACAAAATAATCAAGTGAAAACATATGATTTCTGACTTACTGTTAAAACCACTTGGTAGTATAGTGATCTGATGTGGTAGTATACCATTTGTATTTCTTAAGTATGTTCAGATGAAGAGGTAAAAGGGGTTATATAAACTTTAAAAAGTAAAGATAAAATATAGTAAGTCACTTCCATTCTCATATTTTTCAAAGGTTCTTCTTGATAATAATAAAAGTAATAGGATAAGTAAGACAGAAGTGTACTCAATTAACAGCAAGAGACTGCCACAATCTGAAACCAAGGTCTTCCTTTCCTTGTCTCTTTTCTCTCCTCCATCTCTTACCATTGGTGTAGGATGTATGTATGAGAAGGGTGTGGACTATTGGAAGATTATCCTGGAACAAATTTAAATAAAATGAATAAATTTTAAAATATTATAAGACAAATATAGAAAATAAGTGTGATATGCCTGGGAAAGTCATCACAACAGCTAAAAATATGGCTTTGTAGTGTGAAAGAACTGTCTCCAAATCTTACATTCACTAGCCTATAATTGTATAGCAAGTACAACTAGTAATCTCACGAAGCCTCCATCTTATTTGTACAACAGGCACACTAACATCTACTTTACATGTTGTTACTATTGATTAAAAATGACATCCCTATATAGACTATGAATAATGCCTGCCTGGCATAACTAAGCTGCCTAAGTAGATGTTAGATATAAAGCTTGGTGTTTGTGTCATTTTACAACATTTAGAGAGGCTAAATATCCACACAGAGAAGTACAATTATGTATGAGTCCAATGTCTCTGAGGGTATATAGGGACTCCTAAACAGAGATCCATAAGCTCTGAACTGATCAAGAATGAAGAAAAGGTATACTAGTCAGAACATCCCATTACACAGAACTAATTTTAATTAACACCCTTGTGGAAACTATTATCTTATTAAACTATTATCTTATCTATTATTAAAACTAAATATCTTTTAATTTTCTGACTTGGTTTGTGTTTGAAATAAAATGAAATGTTGTCAGTAATGCAACTAGTTGACATCTTTCATTTTATTCTTAAGAATTCTTAAGTCTTCAAGAAATTCAGTCTGACCAGATGTTTAGTAGTATCTAATGATAATCTATTTTCTCTTAAAATATTGATTTCTGTCTTTCACGTTATAGTCCTCACTCGCTCATGATAATTAATTTATCCCATGTTAATTTTTCCCATGTTAACAGTTAACACACACACACACTGCAACACCAGTTGTTGTCAATTGACAAGATCAGTTTACCATTTTCCAAAGCTGTATAACTCAGGTAGTAAAATGAGAGGAGAACTTAGAGAAGATAACTGATATCTTTTTTCATTATTCTATGACAATTTCGTATTTTAGCATCTCTGATTGAAATAAGGAATGCTTTATAATCCATAATTGGTCTTAGTTTAATTGGCAGCATTTTTTATTTCTTAATGGGCTATAAAATATTCCTGTGACATATAACTGATGAAGTCTTAGACTTGATGAAATATTTAAATGGCTCTCATGAATCAAAAGCAGATAATGCCATAGAATTCGCAAATGTTCTACTAGGTGACCTGCAGAGGGCACCACCAAAGAAGAGCAGAGCCCATATCTGAGCACTACAAACCACTTTCCATGTTCTAGTCAGTATTTTAAGGTGAAAGAGCATTAAGATTTGGTCACAAAATATGTGTCCATCTAATATTATTTGGGTGAGTGCTAGGATACTGGCACTTTTGAAGATGTAATGATAATTTCCACATAAATACCCAATGTGTATGTTTCATACAGCATATAAATCAGGTCAATTTTCTGGGATAAACATAGTAAGCTTAACAGGAATTACTGTCACTTGACAACTTCACCAAATTTATCATAATTCTAAATAATATATCCCCAAGAAAACTCAATCAATATCATATCCAAATCAATTATTTATTTTATGTAAATTCAAAGCAGCAATAAATACCTTTTAATTTTCTGACTTGGTTTGTGTTTGAAATAAAATGAAATGTTGTCAGTAATGCAACTAGTTGACATCTTTCATTTTATTCTTAAGAATTCTTAAGTCTTCAAGAAATTCAGTCTGACCAGGAATTTTCAATATTTTTTTTTTTAGTTGAGATGACTATGGTTTGCAACATTGGATTTGATACAGAGATAAAGAATCACATCTCTTCAGATACTTGTTACTATACAGTGCTCAGCACCAAGGTATCCATAATCTTCCACCATAGTCCTTTGGATCCTCTCCAAACTTTGCCTTCTATGTTCCTACCCCTGGTAGCATCAATTCCACAGTCAGATTCCTAAGGTATGTTTTGGCTTGGCTTTGTCTGATTCTTTGTGTTTTATTCCTTATATTCCTCACACAAGTGAAACCATGTGGTATTTGTTTTTCCTTTTCTGACTTATTTTGCCTAGCAAAATCCTCTCCATTCATTCCATGTTTTCACAAATAGCAAAAATTTCATTTATTACAGTTTCATAATATTCTATGGTATATATAAACCATACTTTCTTAAATCACCTTTTTATCATTGAGCACTTAGGTTGTTTCCATAACTTGGCTATTGTAAATAGTGCTGCAGTGGATATAGGATTGCATATTTACCTTAAATTTAGCATTTTTGAATATTTTGGATAGCAACTAGGGATGAAATTGATCAATTTTATCGTAGATCTATTCCTAATATTTTGAGAAATCTCCATCTATTCTCCATAAGGACATACCAATCTACATTCCCATCAAAAGTGTTTTTGTGTTCTGCTTTCTCCATATCACCATATTTTTTCTGGGCTTTCTGATATGGGCCATTCTCAGATGTGTGAGATGGTATGTCATTATGGTTTGGTTGACATATCCCTGATAATTAGTGATCACAACTGTATTTTTCACATGCTTGATGCCCATCTGTATGCTATCTTTGGAGATGCACCTGTTTAACTAATCTGGTCATATGTGGGGTAGATGTTTTTGTAGTTTTGTGGGAGCCCATCTCAGAGATGAGAAACTTGCAATCTAAATTTTTGCAAGTTAAGCTCTTTGCCCCCCCGCAGGAGGAACAATCTGGGAGCTGACCAGAATCTGGGGACCCCTAGGGGCGTAGCTCTCCGGACCCCAGGTATAAGAGTGCTGAAGTCATGAACTGCATCTTTATTAAGAAATATAGGAGCCCCGCCGTCAGATTCTATATTTTAATTAGATTCTCTGTGGAGAGTCACTGAGATGCTAGAATGAGCCCGAGGCAAGGAAAACTGGGAGAACCAGATAAGCTTTACAACCAAGGAATAACCTTGGGTGACTTGTAACCAACTTTAATTATCCTGATTCCCTAAAAATGATTGCTTAGGAATGTTTAGTAGTATCTAATGATAATCTATTTTCTCTTAAAATATTGATTTTTGTTTTTCGCGTTATAGTCCTCACGCGCTCATGATAATTACCCTCACGCGGTCACTTCTGCCTCTCACTGAGATAATGCACCCACTACTCATTAGATGCCCCTCCCCGTAGAATGTCAAAGTAGCTTGTTTAACAATATAAAATGTGGCCTAAAAACTTACAATAAAGCAGCAGATTCCTCGCCCACAAAATTCGTGTCTGTGATCATTCGCCTGTCTGAGTTTTTCCTGTCTGCCTAAAGCCCACACTCAGCCGTCTTTCTTGCACGGCCGGTCCGTAGCATAGTTTGTTTGGTTTTGTTTTAGGGTGGGCTTTTTTTGTTTTGTTTTGTTTTCAGTTTTGTTGTTGGTAAATGGGTTCTTTGTAGATCTTGGATATTAGCTCCTTTTCAGATGATGTACCGATATTTTTTCACATTCGGTAGGGTGACTTTTCATTGTGATGATAGTTTCTTTCACTTTGCAGAATATAGTCCCATTTGTTCATTTTTTACTTTTGTCCCCAAGTTATATGTGGAGCCAATGTTGTGGAGTGTTTTGTTCTACTTTGTTCTGTGTGTCTTGTAGGTTCAGGTTACATCCAAGTCTTTAATCTACTTGTGTAATTTTTGTATATGGTATGAGACAGTAGTATAATTTCATTCTTCTGTAATTGGCTGTACAGTTTATCCAGCATCTTTGTTGCAGAATTTTCCTTTCTCCAATGAATTGTCAGCTCCTTTGTCATATATTAACTGTACATGTAAGTATGGGTTTATTTTTGAGCTTTTGTTTATATTCCATTGGTATGTGCATATTTTTTTTTCCAAAATCATACTGTACCTTTGTGGTCTACTTTAAAATTCCCTGGGTAGTTTTCTTTTACCTTAAGAAATGCCTAAATATAGGTCCACTTTTTTAAGCTAATATAAATGGCATAATGATATTTTGAAATTTATATTATTTACAAATGGATGAAATTGTTTTATTTTTTATGTAAGTGATTCGTGTCCTGATATAAGGAAGAATTTTGTGGCTATTAGGTTCTTATAATAATGTTACTAGTTACTAAAGAAGGTGTTTAATTATTCATCCTTTCAAATAGAATTTACTCTTTATATTCACTCCTTAGGATTTGCCTTATTATAGATAGGGAGGGAAAGGAGATTCTAAATTTCCAACTAAATAATGACAGACATTCAATGATATACACTGATTTGTCAAAATCCCTAGTAAGGGGACTCCCAGAAAACACAGAATAAAATTTGTATTATCAAGTGATATAGAAGAAAGAGTAGTTTCTAAATTTCCAACTGAATACTTACTATGTTTTGTCCTTCCCCATTTTGTCCTTGGGATTGGGGAAGAACAGTAGTGAGAAAAAGAACCATTTTTGTCATCAGTAAAGTAGTGACCAGAGAACACAGCACTAAAATTCACAAATGCATTCATGGAATGAGCTTCAAGAAAAGCCCAAGTATAGAATTTTCAAATATCAGAGATCCAGAAAAAAATCCATCAGTGAAATGGACACTCCAGGTGTCTGCATTGACACCAAGCTCAACAAAACTGTCTGCACAAAAATAAGGAGAAATTTTTCATACCAATCTATATGGGATTGTCTAGAAAACTACAAGGAACAAGATTTATCAAATAAACTGTACACTTTGGTTACTGATGAACCTATTACCTGTTCCAAAAAAGTACAATGAATGTGAATAAGAACTAACAACTGATTGTCAAATAAAATTATGAAACAGCAAAAAATAAATAAAAGCAAATAAATAATTGCTTGCTTTAACTCAATGATAACTATACTTTACTAGTATAGTTTTCAAGGTATAAAAAATAAAGTTTGTATATCATGAATCATGTAACTTAAAAATTGAATATAACAAAGGATTACAAATTAATTTTTATTTAACTTATATATGCTCAAAAATGGAGAATAAAAAGAATTCTATCAAACTAAAAGGCAATAGTAGACAAAATAAGGAAAATCATTTTCCTATTTAAAAGGTTTTTCTTAAAACCAAACAACAATAATTGTTTCTGAGATTATAGAGAAAGAGAAATCCTCAAATACCGTTGGTGATATTGTAGATGGGTACAATATTTATAGAATACAGTATGATGTCTTCTTAAAATAATAAAATAGGATATAGACTATGACCCAATACTTCCAATCCCAGGTATCTACAAAAAGAAAGCAAAAACATCAGTCTGAAGGGATATATATATACACAGCACTAATTAAAATAGCTAAGTTTTGAAACAATCTAAATATCTAATGACAGATAACTGTATTAAGAAGATGTGATACATAGACACAGTAAAATATCACTCAGCTGCAAGAGAAGACAGTCTTGCCATTTGTAACTACATGAATGCAACTGGGGGAGATTACGCCAAAAAAAAATTAGTAGGGAACAAAAAGACAAATACAGAATGATTTCTCATATGTGAAGTATAAATATACAAAAAAAATAACTAAACTAAAATTTAATCAAAAGGAACCCTAGCAATCTGAATTGAGGCTGAAGAAAAAAGGAAATTTTGAGGAAGCGGCCAACTGGGTTTTGTAAAGAACCATTTACACCTTGATCCTGGGTGTTCATATGATTCACTGAATCATAAACAGTGTTTCAAACATCACCACAATAAAAAATATTAGAGTTTTAAAAAAGAAAAGCAAATGAAATTTTAAGCAAGAAAAGAAAGAAATGAACTCTTAAGCCATGGTAAAATAGGCTTTTCTCATTAATGACAAAAATAATAGAATGAAAGGAATGAAATTATACTCAATTCATACTAAGAGACTGTCATTATCTAAAACCAAGATCAAATTCAGGAAAACAGAAATTCCAGATTTGTAATTTATGTAATTATTACAATACACTTGAATTCTGTAATTATTCTATGGATTATTCTAATTTTATTTTTTCTAATTTTATTTTATTTTTAATAGATGATGTCTTGCTATGTTGCCCACGGTAGTCTTGAACCTGTGGACTCAAGTGATTCCTAGCCTTAGCCTCCCAAGCCTGGGATTATAGGCGTGCGCCACCACGCTAGGTGGATTATTCTAATTTTAGTCATCTTCATTCATTAAGTTTTCCAGTCATCATATTCAACATTTAGAATACTGTGTGTATGCTTTTAGTTTCATTAAGATGAATAAAACAAAATTCTATCCACTACTCAAACACCACTTGATTTCTCACCAGTCATTCAGAGTCAGTTGACAATGATGGAATTCACTTAATTATGAATTTTTGAAGTCTTTTTTAGAGTCATTTTCCAAATTAGTTTTGACCCATTTAGTTTCATTCTGCTCTTTGAAATTATGATAAAAAAATAGGTACAATTTTCTTTCAGAAATATCCATAAATTCACACAGACTAAACACCCACACAGCCTGGATGGGTGGCAGTTAACAAAACGAAAGAGATACATAAAATGAGAATAGTGAGTCTGTGGTATATGGAAAGCCCAGTCTATCTGATTTTGCCTTAAGAAAATGTGGGCCCACTGCAACCCTTTTGTTCTGAAAGAAAATAGAAGTTCAGATACTAGTATGAAATCTCAAGAT
Organism: Uropsilus gracilis; assembly: GCA_004024945.1. Classification (NCBI taxonomy): domain Eukaryota; kingdom Metazoa; phylum Chordata; class Mammalia; order Eulipotyphla; family Talpidae; genus Uropsilus; species Uropsilus gracilis. The sequence continues at coordinate 8,757 of PVHY01003501.1, read as the reverse complement.
TTTTAAATGTTACCTAATTTTTTTAATGAAAATGGATTAACTTTTTAACAGCAATCTACATTCCCACCAAAATCATATTAGTGTTCCATTTTCTCCATACCATCACCATATTGTTTCAGGGCTTTTTGAACTTACTGCAGTTTGTGTGCCTTTAATTACACTTCCCCTGCTCAGGGACTCAGAGACACCAGCTCAAGATTCTTATCTAAGCCACAGACTTGCTGCAACCATTCTGAAAGAGATTTTCCTTCCACCCTAGTGGAAGACTGAACCAAAAGCAACAAACTGCAGTTCAAGGTGGAGGAGGGTAAAAGGGAAGAAAGCACAATGGGCTAGGGCAGTGGTGATTTGGTAGTGGGTACACTACATCAGCGATATCTAATGGGGATTTGTCATATTACTTCAATTAAAAAATTAATTTTTAAAAAAGCAAATATACTTATAGATTCTGAAGATTAGTAGTAAAGAATTTTTTACCTTTTAAACTTTTTAAATAAATATACACATTGAAATGATAAAATCTGGGCTATATTAGGTCAAATAAAATATAGCATTAAATTTTCAAAAATAACTCAGTAACTTCTGGGTGATATTGATAATTCCTCTAATCAGTGAATATTTTCAGAATTGCTAAAACATAATACAATGTTTCTGACATACATTGTTCTTCCAGGTTCTCTTAACATACCTCAATAAATACCTTCCAAATATTCAGTTATTTGGGATCTATCATGTCAGGTTCTGTGCTAGGCATTGTAAAAATCAATTTCTGAAAACACAGTCCTTCCCACATAGGGAACCACAGTCTAACACAACTAGAAAGATAAAAAAATTTGCTGCATAGAATACAAGCCAAAGCTTATTTGATCCTTGAACAATGTGGGAGTTGGACCACCAAGGCCCCACACAGTCAAAATCTATGTGACTTTTTACTCCCCCCCCCAACTTAACTACTATTAATTCCTTAAGCATAGCTGTAAACTGGAAGTCTGATCAATATTATAAAGTCTTTTAATACACATTTTATATGTTACATATATTATTTACTTTGTTCTTATAATAAAGTTAGAAAAAGTGTCAAGAAAATAAAAAGGAAAATAGAGTATTGTACCTTATTTAGCAATACCATAAGTTGATGTAACCTGTTTATTAGAAAATTCATTTATAAGTGAACCTGAATAGATCAAACCTTCTGCTTTAATGGTCAAGTGTAAGTAGAAACAAGAAAAAGAGAGACTTGCAATACTGAATGGAGATTCATGAGAAGAGTGAGGGCAAGTCCCTGGTGAGAAATCACCAAGTAGAAGAGAAGAGGCATGCTCCAAATGGGAGAGGAAAATGGGCAAAGGCAAAAGGAAGGGAGCAATAGAGCTTGGAGTTTCAGAGACAGCAAGGAGCTCAGTGCCTGGAGCGAGACCAGACTGTAGCCATAGAGACAGAGGGGCCTTGAATGTTCTCTGTGTGATTTAATGGAGCTGGGTGTCTCCAGATCAAGATATATAGAAGTAGGACAATGAAACAACTTCAAGATTTTAAATTTGACTCATGTCAAATAAATATGTCCCCTTTCTTCCTGCCAGGTAGTACACTGAGTTTCTTCATCAACCATCTCCCCTAAGGGTGGCCTTATTTGCATGCCCAGAAATGAGTACAAGCAGTTTGTCCCCACATCCCATGTCGGTTTATTTCCTTGAATTTGTTTTCCAAGATGGTCAAAATGAAGCCAACTTTATTTCAGATTCACTGGAATGAAGGGAGAGGGGGAAAAGTAAAAATAAGCATATTAGTGAGAGAGGAAAGGATAATTTAAGGTATTCCACATGGAGAGATTCTTAAAATGAAGTTCAAGAGCTGGTCTCCTATGGAGAAACATGAGAACCTGAACTTCTTCACTGTCCTATTACAATAACATCATAGTTTTATTTGGTGGTAGATTCTGATAGCCATCAAGTTCCAGCACTATATAAATGAAATAGCATTATAAAACAACAGACAGATATGTGCAACTATGCATATTAATAATGAACTAACATCTAGCTGTGGTTCAGAATTCATAGTGTTTTCTCTCTGCCAAGTACGTAGTGACACAGTATAGGTAACATGTGCAATCACACTTTTAAAATAAATGTAGTATATTAATCAAATATGACCTAAGGTAGCATGAAAAAGAAATCTTGAAAATGTGATTTTTATTTTATTGCTTTACCCCTCCATGCAAGTTTTGGCTCCCTGACAGCCACTAATGAGGTGGGGTTTTGCAACCATTCTTAGGTTCATCATCCTTTCTAGTGGTTAAAGAAGAAATGTTTCAGCCCTTGATGGATTTTACAGGCTTCAAAGCACTCAGGGAATCAGGTACACATGCAAACCAAGCAGGGAAACTGGGCCAATTGTGTGGCAAGCAGGCAAGCTAGGCAGCAGAGGCAGATGAGCTAGGAGAGAGACAACTCCAGGCCCCAACCTTCATGCTCTTTCCCTGGGCTTTCCCCAAGTTCCCATTGTGTTCTCCTTTTGCCCCCCTCAGCTTTCGCTTTACTGACACTCTTTCCTCCCCCTGTTCTAGGGTGATGCCTCCCTTTCATCACCACTTCCTAGGCATAGGTGACTCCACTCACACATGTGCACACCCACTGGACCCAGGTATGCACAATACCACAGGTGCTGGTCATAGAGGCTAATGGTGGAAAAAGTCTGACCAACCCATTTACCCTACAGGTAGTATTCCATGTGACAAAGGACCCAATGTAGATTAAAACTGAATAAACACAGTTTATTCAGTTCCTTTTTAAAAAATGACTATAGCATTGTAGAAGTAAACTGTGTTCAGACTCTCCCATGAATTTACTACAGTGTTATAGAGCCTCCACCCTTGTCAGCTGGAGAGACCACTTGCAGGTTAATAGGGAAGAAAGAACATTCTTGTCAACTGGAGAGACAATTTGCAGGATAAAGGGAAGAAAGATCTCTACAAGAGCCAAATTCATGCCTTGAGTTGCTATCACACCTAAAAACCTAAGAATTCCCCCTCCCTGCCACACTGTTCTTTGCCATTCTTTGCAAAGTCATGGGTCTTTCCATGATCTTTTTCAAATCTCTATTCTGAAATAGCCACTTCAGAAACCCCAAAACTCTCTATCACCTGCAAAAATCTTGTTGATAACAATAGTAAAGATCACAATAAATCTTATTTGATTAGAAAGGATATTGTAGTCTCATTAAAAACTGCTTAGGTGTAAGGGGAAAATTCATGATGACATAAATGTATGCAAAATTCACATTCCAGTAAGAGAAAAACTGACCCAAATTTGTTCAATTTCATATACTCTGTGCTCCTCCACATGTTGGCTTTTCCTTGGACTGATGCTAAGATAACTGCAGTAGTGTTGGGAATCAGTCAGTCATGAAAATATGAAAAGGAACAAAAGAATCTATCCTGCCTCTTACTAGGGAGTCAGAAAACATTTTGCAGAAATCCTCTCCTACAATCATTATTGATGAGAGATGAGTGCATAATCTTTCCAACTATAAGTCAGAGAAAATAAATGGAGTCCTATTTTTGACTCAGACTAACAATTATAAGTGCTTTGAAACAAGACACAAGGTTAGTCCCTCCTGGAAGTCTATGATTGTAGGGAAATTGGTAGACATTCAACAAAATTAAAGGCCTGTTAAAAAGGAAAACTGAAGAAAACAAAGATTGGGTGGATGAATGGTGGGTTCTATGGGAGTATCTCTCCCTCCCAGAATCTCCATGCCATTTTGTTTGTACTACTCATAACTCCCTTTGTATAGTCTTGAGTTAAACTTCTCAGTGCATTTATTTCATTTCTGCTTCCTACCAGCATTAAGTTCTTTAAGGATAGAGATTCATCGGAGTACTTTCAGCAACCTGAAGACTAGCCCTCAGTAAGCATATATTCAATCAAATTCCTTATTTTTTCTTGGACTGCATGAGTATAAAAACTGGGTTTCTTTGGACTTTAGTCCTAAAACTCCAAAAAAGAGTATCTATAGTAGATACTTTTGTGTAGCTCCATGTTTTGATCAGAGGTCCTACCTCCTGTTAATTTCCACCACAGGGTCACACATATAAAAATGATATTATAAACTTTATAAACTTGAACTCATAAATCCTGTGCTTTGAACTTTCAATAGTGAACTGAATGTCTTACACATCAACATATATTCACTCATTTGGTTCCCTTTCCGACCCATTTGTAGACTGTCAGGGCCTAGGTGCAAACTGAGGCTCTTCAGATTTTCTTCGTGCAAAGGTGACTGGTTCACACCTGGATCATGTTTAAGGCACAAGCCTCATTAGCACCATATTCAAATCCTGCAGAGAGTTCTCAGTTAAACCCCTAAGGGCAGTGCAAGCAGCACATACTGCCATGGAGTGGCTGGGCCCAGTCATGAAGAGCCAGGAACATCTGGTAGGCCAAAGGGTGGCTACAAAGTATTCAGTGTCCTCCCCCACCTCATCACGTTATGAGTATGGGTATATTTTAATGTTTCCCAGAGACTACAAAACTACAGTCAGAATGAAAAACTGTGTTTAAGGGGGAAAATTTATGTGTAAATTATCTATAAAAATAAATAAATTTTATAAAAGGTTTCAATTTTTTAAAAAAGTATAATGCAACATCTTCAGGACATAGATTAGAGCGCAGCATATGCAAATATGAACAGAGCAATTAAGCCTAGAAATATAATTTCGCAAAGATCATGAAAGCCAAGTTTCTTTAATGCATGAAGGTTTCAGATTATCCACCAGAAAAACCATTTTACACTGAAAATCTATAGAGAAAATACCTCAATATTTAAAAGTGAATATATGAATATTCATGTTTCTGCATCTATCTTTACTGTTATTAACAAAAGACATTCTTTTGAACTATATTGTGTTTCTGCTGCTAAGGGTCATATTTGAGAAGAGAACCGATTTATATATCACTATGCGATTTTAGTGAGTTTTCTATCTTTAAGGTCAATGAAATTCTATTATTAAACAGTAAAATTGGGAATTAAGCTAAAGAATGTCTAGACTCCTTCTAGTTTCTCCTTGTTTCTTCACATGCAATGAAACTAAGGAAAAATGTCACTTGAGAAAAATCACAGTCTCAAGGGATGGGCTCTGGAAACCAATCAGTGTACAGTGTTCAAGCAACACAATCAGTGTTCAGGCAACATTCTCCTACTGTTTATTGTCATTCCTTCTCAAAAATGATAAAATTACTCAATACTTTTAAAGATATAAAATTTTCCCAAATTTTATAATACTTGTACTTCCTATTTTAAAAAGACATACTCCTTTTATATTTAACAAGAAAGGAAATCTTTCCCTCTAGCTGTTTGAACAATCTTTCCTCTTGTTTTCTTCAAGAACCAGTTGTGCCTGTCCTTCCATTTCCTTGCTTCTCTCCATTCTACAGACTCATTTTTCTGCTACTTTTTCTGGACATGCCCCCAAATCTAAGATCTTTCTGTTTGGTATCTAACACTGAAGAAAGAATTTTATCACTGCTTCCAACCTAGAGATAACCCTACATCTTTCGGTCCATGTCAACCTGGTACTTTCATCTCTGGTAATTTTTTGTTTCTGGGGTGTAAGAGGGAGCAGGAGAAGCATAACACATAGGACTTCTCGTCTCAGTGCAGGTCATGCAATGAAGTCATCTAGTACACTAACTAGTCATTTCTTTTTTCACTTTGCATTATTAATGATGGACCTTGAGGTTCTTTACTTTTAATATCTAAGTATAACTACTTGAGATTTATGTACATTTGCATGTGTGTATTTGTTCAGGCAACATTCTCCTACTGTTTATTGTCATTCCTTATCAGAAATGATAAAATTACTCAATACTTTTAAAGATATAAAATTTTCCCAAATTTTATAATATTTGTACTTCCTATTTTAAAAAGAGGTACTACTTTAATATTTAGCAAGAAAGGAAATCTTTCCTCTAGCTGTTTGAGCAGCTCTGATTTCTGTAACAAAATCCTAAGAGAGAATAATTACACAGACTTGAAAATAATAGATATGTGAATAATAGAAAGCACATCTAATTTGATAATTAAAATAACCATAGTCTGAGAATTCTGAAAAATGAAGATAAGATTTTCTAGGCAACAATATGTCAAGATAGGGATTTGTTTTTTTCACCAAAGCCAGAATATTGCATAAAAACAACAAACCAACAAGGAAAAGCCTATCATTAACTGCAACATAGAGATTTTGTAAAATCTGAACTAGTATATATTTTTTCAAGTCACGCCTTGGATTAGAATATCAACTCATGAAATTCTTATAAATACAAAGGTTGTTATTGTAGTATATAAGAACGGCAAACTCTAGAGTTGGAAAGGCAGTTATCTAAAGATTCTAAACTTTATTCTCAGCAGAGACATGAGGATTTTCTGAAATAATCATAAACAGATGAATGTAAACCTAAAGTCAAGAATAAGAAGATACAGACAAGACAAAAAAAGAAAGACAAAATTTCACTTACCCTACAGAGAATAAGGATTTGTAACTAAGAAATCAGAGCCACACTGTGTGCTATTACTTTGTAACGCGTATAGCAGCATTTATGTGCATATGTGCACACATACCAGTGCATGTGTCTGGTTAAGATAACCATGTAATGGTCCATGTAAATCACTGTAGAGCATATACTTGGTCTCTGTTAACTAATCTTTTTTTTGTTGTCTTTATGAAATTAAAGAACTTGCAGCACCAGAAAGGGAATTGAACTTGCTACCTGCTGTGTACATCTCCTAATAGGTATCTGCTTTTCTGTGTTCATTTGTCTATCTCTCTCCTCTTTTCATTTTTTTTAGGAATAGCTCAAAAATTCTCCCACATTTTTATGTTAGCCCTATTTTACATAGCTAGGTTTAAGCTTTTCTTGAGGGTCAATTATGCTCCCATGTGAAACTCATGCCAAATCTTTGGGACCACTAACCTTTCTTTTATGCTGCCGTACTAATAGTATAAAATAGAAATTGTTTACTAGAAGTCAGCAAGAAAAAAGTAAGTCCCCATTAGTCATAAATGGAAGCCTGGCATCTCTAGGCTGCATGCATCATCACAGCATCAGCAGCTGTTTCCTGAAGCATTGTCAGTACAGTAAAACCTTGGGTGTGGCCATTCACATAAAACATGGTACGTGGAAGCAAGCAAAGAAGAGAATGAAGTTCAGTGCAAAATAAATTCTTGATCAGCTAAGTTTAAACTCCAAAGGTTATAGCAATATAATTATCTTATTCTGCAAGGAAAATTCAGTATTAATCATTTTGTTCATATTCATTTTATTCCCCATGCAACATTATATCCAAAAAATGAATGATGGGGTCATTCACTTAGTATACTCATAAATTTCTTTGATGTAAGATGGTAGATGCACTTTGATACATAAAGATGGATATGGGAACTGACAGAAGTTTCTAAACTGAGAAACTAAGAGTTCAGAGCCACACTGAGTGCTATTACTTTGTAACACCAAAGTTCAATATTCTGACAACCCTGATGGAAGTAATAGTTATGAATTTAGAAAACATTTCCCCAATTTCCAGTCATTGGAATGTTGATTCATGAAGGTAGAACTAACTGATGACATTAATACTTCCAGAAAGGATCTGACAAAAATGTCCAGAGCTTGACCCTTAGAAAATCCTAGTAGGTGCTTGGTCTTTTAAACTTATAGCCTTTACATCTGCTCACAAATGTTTTTTGCTCACTTAGGTTCACAGTAGTTGTCAGTACAAATATTCTGCACTAGTTTACTTAAGTATTTTGTTTTAACTGACTATAAAAATTATGTTTCTCTTTGTTTTGATTTGGTGATGATGAGAGGAAAGGAAAAGAAGTAGCAGTGATTTGATCTTGATGAAACCGAGGAATTGACTGGGTCAGTTAGACTGATAGATTAGAAATCTGATGGAAAAAATAGTCCATTCAGCATTCAGTATTTCCTTTCTAAAAGACATCTTTTATCTTAGATACTGATGAATAAATGAAATAAAACAAAACAAAAATCTCTAGCTCCAATAAACAGAGATGACATTAGCAATTAAGGATATCCATATATATATCTTTTCATATATATGGTAAATATATAGTATAGGTATATATATATATATATATATAGGGAAAGAGAGACTCAGTAGCTGCTTTGAGGATATTAATAAACTGAATATTTGCAAATGAGTTAGGAACAAGCATAACTTTCTTCCTTGCTGATTATGCTCTGCTATGGCTGAACTAAATGAATATGATTTGTATTCTCCAACACAACTTTACCTGCTTCAAAGTATGAACTCTGTCTTTAAATTTTGAAAATCCAATGCCTATCCTGGTATAAGTCATCACTGTGAAAAGAGGAAAAGTAACAAACAAAACAAAAAATAAAAACAACAAAAAGCAAAAAAGTAGGCAAAGACTTAAAGACTAGTTTTCTTCATCTAAAACTATCAATCAAGATGCTAAGCACTCATAACACATTTCTATCAAATTCATGTGAAATTTGACACCTCTGAGCCCTGCTCCTCTCATGATCATATGCTCCTATTCCCCATCAAACAATCTTCGGCTTCAAAGGAGTGACATCTGTACTTCCAGATGTTCATGTTTTATCAGGCCCTTCTCAGTCATTTTGATCAGGGTACATGTACACAAATTATATCATAAATCCTTTCATACTTCATATACTATATCAAATAAGAAAACCAACAAATTTACAGAGATCTACATTA
>PVHY01003500.1:0-107008 GCA_004024945.1 Uropsilus gracilis | reverse complement strand
CCTCTTCCTTGGCCTCTTTGAGTGCTTTTATCACATTGATTCTGAATTCTTTGTCTGACATATGGAGCATTTCTTCGATGTCATCCATGTTGGTTTTTTCAAATTGTTTATCCTTAGGTGGTGAGTTATTTTTCTTAGGGCTTGCTTGAGTGTTTGTGTTCTTCCTTTTTCCTGTGTTTTCCTTTCAGATCTGCTCTACGTATTGGGTGACTACTGCTCTAGTAGTAGGCATGTTGAAGCCTATACAGTTGTATTTAACGTTGCCTATGTGGTTTTGGTAGTGAATGTCCTTGTTTTCTGAGTTTGCACCCGTGCTGCGTAGTGGCACCAGCACTTTTGGCCTTTGGGATGGGCGCCGTTAACTCCAGGTGGGTTCCTTCCCCACCCCCTTTAGCAACTCAGTCAGAGCTCAAGTTAGGCTGAATAGCCAGGGTCCATACAGATGCAAATGGCCGGTCTGCCTCCCTCCCAGGCTGTTTACGTGACAACCAGGAGACGCCACAGGCTGCTCCAGGTAGGGTAGCCTACCTGTCCTGCGTGGTCTCCTCCCCCAGGTGCTGGTGGGCTACCTGCTCCTCTCAGCAGGGTCAGAGTCCCCTTTGCCACTGACTCTTTTGTCTGCGAGAGCCTCAGTCCGCTCTCCGGACTTTGGGATGGGCACTGTTAACTCCAGGTGGGTTCCTTCCCCACCCCCTTTAGCAACTCTGGCATCAGAGGTTTAAATGAATCTGAATTTTTGAACTTAACTGGTCCCTTAAACTCAAACCTGATTAGTCCATTCATGATCCTAGCACAGATTTACCGAGCACAAAAGGGAAACATTCGTTTCCCACTTGCACTGAAGTCAGGGCAGACTCATGGACTGGTGGGCTCTAAGAAGCCATGGCTGGAGCCAGCCTCAGTGGGGGTGGTGGCATATTGCATCTGGCATCCCTCAGCTGGGACCATGCATAACAGTGTAAGAGGCCCTATAGTTCATGGGAACCTAGAGCTGACCTGACACACCACAGGACTTTCTCCCTATGGCTTCAGGAAGCTGCAGTGCTGGAGTTGCCCTAATAGGCCCCAACAATTCGCTCAGTGGCCTTCAACCAGGAGGCACTGCCAGATCCCTAGGACTGGCTTGCTCTAGGGTGCAGAAACTTGCTACCCACGAGTGCCGCTGTCAGAGGAACCTGGCCATTGCCTGTAGGTGGTGTACACTGGGGCCAGTGGAGGGGCAGACTGAGGAAAGTAACGTAGCTCCGCAGCTGCCCAGCAGCAGGACAGGCAGTTCACACAGAGGTGGTGTGATGGCATTAAAGATGGATGCCTTGCTGTTTGAGGGACCTTGTTTCAAAGATGATAAAAGTAAAGAAAATTATAAGAAATACATGCAGATATCTTCAAAACTAAACCAGCAAGCAGAACAGTAACAAATAATAAGTACTATTTTTTTTTTTTTTGAGACTAGGTCTCGCTTCCCAGGTAGCTGGGATTACAGGCACACACCACCACCACGCCTAGCTATTTTTTTGGAACTAGGTCTCACTGCAGGCCCCAGGTGGGACTTGAACTGTGATCCCTAGCCCCGGCCACTTCATAGGCTGAAGCTTACAGGCACAAGCCACCATGCCCGGCCGAAATAAGTGCTATTAATCATAACTATATATCAAGTAGGATTGATACCAGAAATCCAAGGTTGGCTCTATAGCTGAAAATTAATATAAACATTCTATCAATAATATATACTTTATTTAATTCACAAGATTTAGTCAATACATGCAGAAAACATAGAGACAGGTACATTTGGCAAAATCCAACATTGTTTTATGATAAAATAGGACTATAAAGACTTCTTGAACCTGAAAATAGATATCTATGGAAAAATCCACAGCTAACATAAGTTTAACAGTAAAAAGCTGAATGTTTTCCCCAGATAGCATGAAAAATACATGAATTCCAACACTTCTATTCAACATGGTACCAGAGAATCTAATCAGGGCAATCAGTAAAAGAAAGAAAGAAAAAGGCATCTAGACTGGAAAGAAACAAATCAAACTATACCTATTTACAGATGACACGGTTTTCTACATATACAAAAAAAAAAAAAAACTCAACTTACATAGGCCAAAAAAAATCCTTCAGCAAGGTTCAGGATATTACATCAAAATGTAAATATTTCAATGCACTTCAGTGAACAGTTCAAAAGGAAATTTAAGGGCCTTATAATTACAATAAAGAAGAATAAAAATCAGGAATAAATTGACAAAAGACTTGTAAAAAGCTATAAAGTATTGTCAAAAAGTTTAGTGGCAGTATTTATAATAGTCAAATGTAAAAACCACCCAAACTTCATCATTGATGGATGGGCAAACAAAATGTGGTATATACTTAGAATGGAATCTTATTTGGAGTAGAAATGGTGATATGTGATTCATGAATGAATCTTAAAATACTGTGCTAAGTGAAAAATGTTGGTCATAAAAGTAACTTATTTTATGACTCTGTCTATATGAAATGCCCAGATTTGTCAAATCTATATATGGAAGAAGATAATTAGTTACCTGCAGTTGAGAAGATGGGAACTTTGGGAGTTGATAAATAAGGGTCCAGTATTTCCTTTTAGTGTTTTAAATGTTCTAAAATTAATTGCGTTAATGGTCACAAAACTGTAGAACAGCGGCACTAAAAATATGGAACCATACACTTTAAAGGACCTGGAGATCTTTTTAAAATACAGGTTCTGATTCATCAGCTCTAGGATAGGCCTGTGAGTCTGCATTTTTTAGTAAGTTCCCAAGTGATGCCAGTGATGCTAGCTTTCAGACTGTACTATGAATAGCAATAACCTAAAGCAAAGATCTTAAGCAGCCCACAGAATGTTTTGTAAGCTCTTCACTTCGTTGGTCTACTGCATATTTCAACATGAGTCAACATTTCAAAATCAAGAGATTTTTCATATAAATTCGTATTTCTGTTTTCTCTTGGAAAGAAAAATGAAAGACCCCAGGACAGCCACTCTGAATTTTCACATAGACAAGTGGAAGATGTGCAAAGAGAGGTTGTGATGAAGACAAAGGGAATTTCTCCTTTGCCAACAGCCACAGTCCTGGGTCCATTCCTTTATGAACCTCACTGCACCATAGATCCATAAGCACAAGCATTCCTGCCACCCTGAACAGAGGCAGCTGGGAGCCAGGGGTGGAGGTGATTTTCTTGTGTACCCTGGTCACTGCTCAGCAAATGCTATCTGGGGAAAGAGATGACATCTGACTATAAAGCCAACTAGTAAATTTTCTTTCCCTTTTTCTTTCTCAGCATTTCCTTTCTTCTACTCCATATGTGAAGAATCCCTTTTTAGTTTTAGTTCTAGATCTTTCCATGTATCCTGCATTCTTGGTTGTGCAGGTGAAGACTCACCAATGGGTCACCCTGGTCCTAGGTTGACTCTATTTCAGTTTCTCAGTTTATTTGCATATATGCAAGGCAATCCCACTGCCAGCTCAGGAAACCCCAGGTCTCACCCAAAACCTACACTGGAATCTGGGCCCTAAATAAATGGTGGGCAAACCTGCAAATTCAAACCTGCAGAGTCTAACAACTCACTTAGCAAAACCAGAGGGCTAGCATCCAATACCTGTGAAACATCCCTGTTTCTATGTAAACACTGACAATCAGCATGAAAGCTAGGGGAAAGTATATAAATGAAATTGGCTACAAAACAGAAAGCAAAACAACTTACAAAAGGAAAAGCCACACTTTAAATTCTGCCACTCCCCAAGTGATCCTTTTCAGCCCAGTAGCACAATTGCAAAACTAACCAAGTTAGAAGCAAACAATACAGATTTTATTTACAAAAAAGGAGAAAGAGAAACAAAATGTCCCTGAGACCAGGCCTTTAATCTTACCACAGTTCTTAAGTTCTTAAAAGTATTAAGCAAAACTTACATGTGTTTCCAAGATCACATGTTCAGTCCATGGCACCCACTTTCTGCCCCAAACGTGAAGCTGGAGTTTTGAATCAAGAAAACATGCACTGGGCAAAAGAGTGACTTCCAGTATCTTCTTGAAGTCTCCAGGAAATTCAAAATGAAACAAAGGACCAAAGATGGAGTCAGCTGCTCCCAACTTGAAACAGGCAATCAACCCATAGTCCAGGTTTCCAGTGAGCAGTCTTCCCATCCAAGATGCAAGTTTTCCAAGTCTTCAGGCCCCCAGCTTTTTCCAACAAACAGATCATTTTACACAGATTCCCCAAGTTTCTCCAGGATACCATCTTCTCTTGTCAGAGGTCCAAGTCATCCTTTCCAAACAACAACTTTCCAAGGAACTTTTTAATTTCCCCAGCTGTCCCTGAGGGAAGTGGGAGGTGGGGGAAACTGTGGCCCCCCCGTTCGTGCCGCTGCCACCAGGGTTTAGACACACTGCAACTTGCCTTCCTTTTGCTCAGGTGCCACCAGCACCATGCTCTACCCAGCTAGAAGCCTGCAGCTTTTTCTCTCCTCACCCGGGAAACCTTGATATGGAGTGACATGGCTGAATGAAGGGCCAGGACACCCCTTGTTGTGATATGGGACTGTGCCGTTTCTATACTGGTGGGCTGGGCCTAAAAGAAAGACCTGTATGAAGAAATGGGAAGCCTGAAAAGAGGTGAGGGCAGAGGAGGGGAGTAGAGCTGGAAGGGGCAGAGAGTGTGTGAGATACCAGAATGGCAGGGAGAAGCCAAGAGCGGCCAGGTGTAGCCCACAGAGGAGTAGCTGGTATGGAGTAAGATGCCAAAATAATGGCCAGCGGGGGGGGACCCGTGGCTGCTGAAGGCAGGTCCTGTGAGGGCGGTGAAGAGTGATAGCACTCAAGTGAGAGGCAGGAGAGGCACATGGAGGAAAAGCTGGTACCTGGAGAAAGCCAGGGATTTGGACACTTGCTGGAAAGCTGGTATCTGGAGAAAGCCAGGGATTTGGAAAGTTGATTGTACATCAGTATTTGTTAGAAAAGTCTGAAAACCTTGGAGAAGCTGAACAGTTTGGAAAGAGAAGAAGCAAAGAGAAGATGGAAAAGAAAGACTGGATTTTGCAAAGCATCTGCCTCAGGATTGGAGGGACGAAAGGGCACCATCCTGGACATGTGTTTTTGGAAACTTTGAGACTGAAAACAGTGAGTGGGGTAAGATAACTGGCCACTCGTAGCATTAAGGACTTTTTGTTCTACTTTTTGTTTCCCTTGTTAATAAACCTTGTTGTTTAAATTGCATTATGAAAAAATAAAATAAAATAATTGCATTGTGACTCACAACTGCCACAAGCGGGTGGGAAGAACCTGGATTTTGAAAGTGCTGCTTACTTTCCTTTGGCTTGTTGGTTGGAGCCTTTTGCCTTATTTGCACCCAGTATCAGTCTCACTGCCACTGCAAGGGGGTGGAGCTGAGGCCACAATGGCTCTACGCACTGCTCTCCACCCAGACAAAAGCCCACAACTTGCCAGACTCCACCCTCAGCGCTCCTTTTTGCATTACTCTCAAGGCATGTAGTATCCACTGTGCCAATGACAGATGCAAAACCAGCGTCATCACCCCCAAACATGAACATGGATGTGGCACATTGCATGCCCAGAGTCCAGGACACGCCTGGCAAGCATGGCTGTGAAGTTGTAAGTTGCTCCCCTGCTGGAGCTGGCCCACCATTGGCAGCTAAGCTGTGCAGCTTCCATGAGACCGCAACCATGCATCTGCTCATTGGAAGCCTCCTGGGTGATGCTAATGAGGATGCTGAGTCTGCTGGTTCTCTCTAAAAGGATATGACCATAACATCACCTCTCCAGCACCTGTCAGCTTCTTCCCTTCAACTCCCTGAACTTCCCTGTCTGGAGAAAGATCTGCCTTCATCTGCACTAGCACCACTGGTGGTGGGTTTTCCCAGGGTCTTCATGGACCTTTTAGTATAGATTCATGGTGACCTGGAAGCTATGACAAGAGACGACAGGATGTACAAGCTTGTAAGTAAGCATGGGTGCCGTGAAGGGGGCAGAATGCTGTGCTTTTCCCGCCCTGCTGTGTCCACTGGGTGTCAGGGAAGCCTATCTGGACCAACGTTACTATTTTGCTGTGACCATTCTCCACTGTAGTGAAATTGGGCCAAAATAGAGCAGAAGCCTCCAACCAACGAGACTAGGATAACAGCTTCCCAGGAGCTTGTTCTCCACAACTGATGTGCCAAGACTCCTTCCCAGCATCCTTATCTCAGGATAAGGACTTTGCTGAAGAGAACTAACAGTGTGCCAGGAACTAGCCCCAGGGGGCTGGAGAACTGCAAGTCAAGACAGCCCGAACAAATGTCAGCGTCAGCAGGCACAGCAATCAGCACAGAGAAGTTCTCCTGTTGGTTCTGATGCACCCGTTAAGATTACTACTGAGCATCGCTGTTGGAAAGAATGCTCATTCTTCTCTCCTTCCATATTTCCCTACTTAATTGTTTCGTTTTTGTCCCATGATTTTTGCGAGCATGCACGTGTCCCTTCTTAAATCCTGCCTAAGCTTTTAACCTTAGATCCACTTGCATTTAGTAGGACCATTTCGTGGGCCCATTGCACATTTAGCTTCTACACGACTCTAGGAAGACTGAATCATTGACATACTCCTGCTTCTGCCCCTGCCCTTGACTCTCTCTTTGTAGTCTGTTTCACAGTCCCCGCTCCTTTAAGATGGCCACAACTCCCTGCTTCCCCCACACCTCTACCTCCCAGCTCCTGAATTTGCTAAGTATTAGAATTCTTCCCCACATGCCCATTCAGCTAAAAGAGTTTTTGCCTTTTTCCTCTTATTTCACAGTGCCAACCTGTCTCTGTCCACTTATAAACATCCTGCTGTTCTTCCATTTTTCTGGTTTACTCCAATGTAAGTTCCCTATTTTTTGTAAACATTTCCACAACCTTTTATGTAGGTGGAAAATATGGGTGATATACTTCAACTTCTTGTATTAATAAAAACTATTTTTAGATTCATTTTTAAAGTATTCACTACTTCTGAAGTTGCAGGATTCATGAGCAATTTAAGAAGTCATTAATGAAGAGGGATTCAAAGCTGTCTCTTTCCACATCTTCATTTCTGCAGGAGGAGAGGAAGACCAATATTCTGTGTAGGAAAGGTGAAATTTTCCATGAGAGATTTAGAAACCATGAGGTATAAAGTCAGAAATTGGAGGTTGTAGGAATTTACCTGTGTGGAACAGCCAGGAAGTATTAGATACAAATTTAGTACAACAGCAAAACTGAAAGGGCAGCTAAGACTATGGGAAGAGAGTGTTCTAGACACACAGGTCAGATTCTCAGGCATGAAGGAAGGGAGACAGTCCTACACCCAGGTGATAAGAGGTAAGTGCTCCTCCTGTTCCTCATTCCAAAGACCCACCTCACTGAGCAAGATTTAATTCTCTGAATAGTCTCCCTTAGACTCCTTAGACCAACAGAAAGAAGCCAGGCCTCAGCAGGCATGAATTCTTTACCAACACCACTCACACCTTTATAATGTGTTGCTCCAGGGAAAGGAAAGGGAGGCAGACAGGGAGCCAGAGACAATTCCCAGGTCTGTTCCCAAGAAACCCAGTGAACTTTCATAGGAATCACAGCCATCCCAAGATTACTCGAGAGTGAGTAGTTTTCAGTTTTCCAAGGAGAATGGTGAGTATCTGCAGATTGAAGAGAGCCATGGAAGACACAGAGTCAACGTTAAGACTCTCACAAATTCAACTTAAGACACGGCAATCCTCCCTCACTCCACAGTGTTGTGCATTCTCTGGACCTTTTAGGCCACAGTCTAAGATCACTGGGCTTGCCTTAAACACTCGCTATGATTAGCACAATCTTATTCCCAGGAAGAGCCCTAGGGGATATTTTTAATTAGAAGGTAGTCAAAGTGTCTGGCCCCTCTGCATTATGAAACATCTTGGGCAAAGGCAGATAGGTGAGCCCTAGGTGGGCGCAACATAGTCTTACATCAGGCACTTGAGCTCCTCTTATCCACAAAGCTGCTCTCACCTCATCGTCAGAAGATACAACATCTGTGCCGCTGTTCTGGATGGCGCACTCTGAAGGGAAGCTGGCTGACTTGATCTTTTGCACATTATAGGTGTTTCATTAGGATTATCATTTAAAATATGGGCAAAAGGCACACTCCAGGGTGCTACATATTAAACATTTTATCTCTTCTCTTCAAAACAATCAGAGCTAAATGTTCTTACAGATAATCCCATATCTCATTATAGGGGAGTAAATGCACTCTCTGATGAACCACTCTCCACATTCCTAAGGAACCTGCTGCATTAACATTTTCCTCTTTTCTTTTCCCATCTCGCCTTTCACCTTGCTGCCTCACCTTTTAAAATTCCACTGGAACATTCCTGTCCTTTGCATCCTTATCTGTGTTCTCCTGACTTCCCATTGAGATGATTTCTATGGGTTATTTACTTAGTGCCACCCACCCAGTCACACTCAAAGCACAAAACTTTGCCTGCAGTGGGCTGTCAGGAGTTGAGATCTTTATGTAATTTCATGCTTTGCATTGAAATATGAAGAGGAGAGCAAGCAAAGATGCTAATCTCTGCTGCTCTTTTCTCACCTTCAGGCATCGTTACTGCTAAGAATCAGCTGAGTCTGCAACTGGACAGACTTTGCTCCTTGAAGGTGCAAAGAAAGAGTCTATCATCCTCCACTCCCTGTCTTTGGGGTGGGCTGGGGTCAGCCTAGGGCTCCAGAGCACTCATGTCTCCCTCTGTTCTGGGTGGTCAAGTTCACACTCACCTGAGTAAGTTTCCCTAGTGTAACAGAAGCTTCTCGGGTTTTCCTCCAGCTCTCCAGACTGAGCCCTACCCTGTACCCACCCCCCAACCCCAGCATTGCCAGAGGCCAGGTCCTCCAAAGCAAACTGGAGGATGGAGGAAGCAATTATTGACATTTTCTCCTTGATACAGTCATATGGGGAGGCTTACAAACCACCCAGCTTGCAGTCTAGACAAGTCAAAACAAAATCGTGGGCAACAGGATCCAGACATTAAGTTCCTCCAGCAGTTTACCAATGTAGCTCAGTTTACAAATAAGTCAATTAAGGCTGGCCTTCTCAATCTTTGATTTGAGAAGATCGTGACCACTGTGTAGGCAAATGGTCGTGCAACCTCATTGAAAAGTAGGATGTGATTCATCAGATCTAGTGTGGGCCTGGGAATGTGCATTTCCCTAAGTTCCCAAGTATTTGCAACCATCCTGATCCAGGGTCAGGATGAATCCCAACTGATTCATTCTAGCAGCCAAAGAAGAATGTCAGAGTCTCAGCATCATCTTTGCAGGATTTTTAGTCCGAAGAGGGGAAACCAACTGGCAAGGAAACAAACAGCTACTTGAGTCCCTCCCCTGCCCATAGGATGATGCCCACCCTGCTAGCCCTGCCTCCTCGACCCACATGTGCCCTTTTACACCTGTGCCACCCATTGGACCCAGGTGTGTACAATCACGAGGAGGGGCAATACCACAGGTGCTAACGAAGGAAGGGTGTGGAAAAAAAAACCCTGATAACTCTACAATCATCCCCCCCTCAAGGTTTTTTCACAATAGAATCTACCTATTCTTCCCCAAGTATCCCTTGAAAATGTGGGACTCTAGCCTTGACCAACACAAGTAAACAGAATGCAACTGAATCCAACTAAGCCCAGTCTGCTGAGAATAGAGCACACAGACCTGGAAGCTAAAGGACAAAAATGTTTATTGGGACCAGCAGATGATCCATCAAGTCTGCTACTAAAGGCACTGCTGCAGGCAAAAGGGGACCCACTCTCTTCCACTCACAGTAACCTACTGTCACATGCCAGGAGCCATCAGACTTCCTCACTGGTTACAAAGGGTAAGTTATGGGGACTGTGGGCAGCACGCACTATGCCCATTTTCTCCATTTCCACTATTGCACTCATAATCTCTCTGTGGCCACCTGGCAACAGATACTATCTTGTGTTGGTCGCTTGCCCAAGGACTGGCCATCATATGGGTGGTGCTCAGCATGTCCATGCATCACTGCCTTCAGGCATGTCGTGTCCTGAGGCAAAACCCTCCAGCTGTGGTCTGCAGCCACTGCCAACATGGCACATCCTCCCCCAGCACATCATCCAGGATTGGCAACACATAGACTTTCTACTCCTCTGGGGGTACCCCCCCAATACCCGGGGGTACTTTCACTGCCTTCATCCGACACTCCAGATTCCATAGCCATTAATGGTCAAGTAGATCCCTGAAAGTTCTCTGGGTTCCTGTATTATAGAGTTCACCCTGTGCTAGCACCTACTACAGCGACCCGTGGAGAGCAAGCTCCACATGTGGCCTCCAGAACTCACCTGTCCCACCTTGGACAGGATCCTCAGCCCTCATCTATTCTAAAGCAAGCAGGGCCTCCCCCTGGATGGGGGTTGGCACCAAGTCCTCCATGCACAGGGCCTAGGGCCTGGAGTCTCCGCTTTCCTCTTCACGGCAGCCCATCTTCCCATGGGTGTCACCTCTGGTCCTCTCACAATTGTCTTATAACTGACAGATATGCATCAGGCTGTGAATGTATTTTAGCAGGATCTACACCTGCTCTCACTAGATCCATCCCCATCTTGGGCACCAGGGACTTTCAGAGGCTGGTTTGCCCTTTCTGGTGTTCCTTTCAGTTGGTCAGCAATGACCTGTATTCCCCTCTGAGAGTGCCAAGCTGGCCACCATTGCAGTGAGGTTATGTACCCAGCATCCCATATCAGGGCCAGAACTGCCATAAGGGGCCCGAGTGAGGATGAGGGGACATGTTTCCATACTATATCCTTCAATCCTTCTGTGAAACACACATTGTCAGGACCGTGAGCCTTTACATTTAGCATGGCCTGCCCATTCCAGCTCCCGAAGCACCCACACTGTTCAGCCCATGTTTGCCATTTGAGAGACATGGGAACAGGATGAGAAATGAGCTATGAGATAAGAACAGTTTTTATCTTGCGTCATCCCCTCTGGCACACTGGAGGGTGGTTGATAGCCGGTCTCTCACCTGTGACACAGTCTCCTAACCTCTTTAGAATGTCTCAGGAGACTTATGACTAATAGATGATGACAAATCCCCCCCCCTAGATAGATCCCTATGTTATTGCCTGTATGCCTGCTGTTTGTCACATATGCTTTGGAATCAAGTTTCATTTTCCCTGCTAGATATTGTTATTATTTCCTTGCCAAGCTACATAAGGATGTTCATAATTGCATTAAATCGGACCAATTCAGATCATGCTCTGTGGTCCCTGGTCTGGGAGTTGGCTGCTCTCTGATCATCATCAATCTCTTCCATCTCATTTTCTTCTTCATTCCACATGTGACTCCTAACAAATGACACCCAATATGGGGCCCAACTGATGGGAATCCATATGTGTGACTTTGGCTCTTAACTTGCCTATCTACTCCTCATTTCTTTTCTGGGAGCTGGATGGTTTCCCTAGCTTACTAAAACTAGCTTTAAGGTCACCGGAATGTGACCCGGGTCTTCAGACCATAGTGGCCTCAAGCTAACGTAAGAGGGGAACAGCTCTGACCTGAGCTGGTATTGGCTTGTCCAGTAAACCCTACTTTGTCTTATTCTAAACTTTATACAACAAAAGAAATAAAAGGCTAAAAATGCCACAACTTCCCACAAGTGGTGAACGGAAGAAGCCGGAGCAACCAAGGTGGCACTCCAGGACTGGTAAGCATGCTTTCTGCACATCTCCCACACCAGCCCAGACTGTTGGCACAGCTGCCATGATCCAGTCCAGCAGGGCATGGTCACCCCAGCGAGGCTGTTGTGCAGCTGCTGACTCAGCGATGGGTGCAGGATCACTGGGGCCGTTCTCTCCAGCTCTTGTCTGTGCAGATGACCCCATCCACCCCAGATCCACCAATGCTGATGCCAAACTGCCAAGGACTCTCCTGGTTTCTGATGGAACCATTTACTCATGTCCACCAGTTCTGCTTGGATGTACTGACAATATGTGATAAACTCTGCACCACCTGACCCCAAGGCCAGGGGCTTCTGTGTCACTGCTGGGCAAACCTGGAATAAGGGGCCAGCCTCCTCCTCCTCTCTAGAAGGGGAGTCTGGTGCCTCTGAAGCAGTGGCTGTCTCTTTGGGTCTCTTCCTCCAGAACATCAAACACTGTCGCAGTCCCCATACCACATCGTGTAGCTCGTGGCCCCTGGACTCCCGCAGAGCTGTGAGAAGTGGCCTTCCCACCACCCCTGCCACCTCACAGGCCCTACCTCTGCCCAAGGTCTCCTCCATGTTGCACAGGGCCCATTCCCACTGCCATAGGGACCCGTCTACCTCTGATCATTCATAGGCCGTTGCCCACTGGGAGAGAGGCTGGCCACATGGCCACCTGCTTGTAGTTGGCTACTCATAAATCCTTCTTGAGTCTCGGAGGGCTCCATTTAGGTCTGTGTCAAACTTTCCTGCCGTCTACACCACTTGTTTGTCAACAACCCTGAACTGGAGAGGTTTATCGTTAGTTCTAGCAGCCAAAGAAGAATGTCGGAGCCCTCGGCATCATCTTCACAGGATTTTTAGTAGTGAACAGGTGAAACCAACTGGCAAGAAAACAGCCATTTGAGTCTCCCCTCTACCCCAGGGGAACACAGCTCTAGCCCATGTGTGCCCACTTCCCCATGTGTACAGTCATGGGGCAGGCACAACACCCAACCACTGCAGTGCTGGTCACAGAGGTTAATGACGGAAGGATGTGAAATCCTTGATGACTCATTCACCTGACACCGAGTGCTACCAGTGCCGCTGATACAGGGTAGTGACGCAGTTGAATATTGTATTAGCACCAAAATACCCTGGTGAGTGGAGTCTGAAAAAATCGTAAGAAAAAATGGGAAGTAGGAAGAGCAGACATACAAAGAGGGAGAGAAAAAAAGGAAAAGGGAGATGAGGATGGCAAACTAAGAGAACAGTGCCATGTGGCCTGGCTAGGGGAAGCCCCTGGAGAATGAGCTAGTAGTGGCAAGGAGCTATAGTGGGACAGTGGCTGGCAGAGGAGTAGCTGGTGTGGAACCAGATGCCAAAATAGTAGGCTGGGGGTGTCCAGGGGCTGCTTAGGGCAGACTTGGTGGATTTGACCAGATGCTGCCAAAGGCGTGTCTGGTAAGGAAGTATGTGGAGCTTCAGCAAGGTAGCGGATTTGGAAAACTGATTTGCGTATTAGTAATTGTGGAAGAAATGTGAAGCGCCTTGGAGAAGCAGAGTGGTTCAGAACACTGGAGAAGAAGCGAAGAGAAAACGCTGGAGATTGGAATTTGCAGAGTGCCTGCCTCAGGTTTGGAGGGGCAAAGGGGCAGCATCTTGGACACGTGTCTTTGGGAACTTTGGGACTGAAAATGATGACGGGTAAGATAACTGGCCACTTGTGTGGCTTTAAGGACTTTTCATTTTCCTGGTTAATTTCCCTTGTTAATAAAACCCTGTTGTTTAAATTGCTTTACGACTTTAACAACTGCTGTACATGCAAGTGATGCAGACCTGTAGCTTGCTAGTTACAGACCTTCTGCCCCCTTTTGACCCGGTTTCACTGCCAGTTTTCAGACTGTGAATCTAAAGTGAAACTCTCAAGCAGCTCAGGGATTGTCCAATAAGGGTTCCTTTTGGTTGTTCTACTGCATATTTCAACTTGAGTCAACATTTTAAAATCAAGGGATTCTTCATATAAATTCTGATTTCATAGAAATTTCTGATTTCTCTTGAGAGAAAGGAAAGCTCCAAGGACACCAGCTCTGCATTTTCTCACAGACCAGTAGGAAAAGTGCTTGCCTCTGAGAAGGAGGTGCGGTTGTCTCCACAAGCGATGCCTTTGCCTACATTTGTCTTGAATAGGGTAAGTATATATTTTCTTCTTCTTCACATAAAACTGGCAGTGAAACTGATACAGGGTGACTCTACTGGATCAGCAGTCAGGGGCCTCTGGTAGTGGCATAGCTGAAAATTGTATTGGGCATCATACTGCCCTGGTGGGTGGGGTCTGAGAGAAAGACCTGTGAGAAGAAGCAAGAAGCACGAAAGGGCACATCAAAAGAGGAGTGAGAGATGGGAAGAGAGAGATGAGAATAGCTAGCTGATAAAAGAGGCTCATGTGACCAAGCTGGGTAAAATCCCCCTGGAAGAGTGAGTTGGTGGTGGCAGGGAGCCATGGTTGGTGGGAGAGTGGTCAGCAGAAGAGTTGCTGGTGTGGAGAGCATAGTGCCACAGCAAGGTGGCATGGAAAGCTGGTACACGGAGATAGCCAGGGATTTGGAAAGCTGATTTTGCATATGCATTTTTTGAAAAAGTTTGAAGAGCCTTGGAGAAGCAGAGCAGCTCAGAACACTAGAGAGAAGAAGCAAAGAGAAGATGCTGGAAAAGACTGGACTTTCGTGCATGCTTACCTCAGGTTTGGAGGGGCAAAGTGGTACCATCTTGGACATGTGTTGGGGACTTTCGGATTAAATGGTAAGTGACATAAAATAACTGGCCACTTGTGGCATTAAGGACTTTTTGTTTGACTTTGTTTTCCTGGTTAATTTTCCTTGTTAATAAAACCTTGTTGTTTAAATTGCATTTGACTGGCAACTGCTATGTGCAGGTGGTATGAATCTGAAAGAATCTGGGTGGCAGTAGTCATTTAAGCAGTGCCAGGATCTTTTTTTCCCTTTGGTTTGTTGGTTGGAGGCTTCTCTCCTATTTGACTCAATATCAAAACCAGGTGCAAAGGGGAACCAAAACTAACAAGGAGAGAAGCCTCGAGTTAAACCAGTCACTGGTTTCTCTTCCCAAGCACATAATTGCAAGACTACTTAGGATTTATTTACAAACAAGGAGAAACTAAGAGTGTCTGGGCTCCAAATGGCCAATTTACTTGCCTCAGTGACATCCAGTCTCAAAGTCCTGAAACACTTCTCGCCACTCAAGATCTAAACAAACATTTTACAAAGAAGCACATGTCTCAGATGGAGTCTTCTCACCACTCCAAACCTGAAGCAGATAGTTACAAAGTCCAGTTTCCAACAAGTTCAATTCTTCCTTCTCTGGGAGGTACACAGGTGCCAAGTTCTCCAATATGTAAAGAGTCCAAGTTTTCCAGCAAGTTATACTCTCGTCAGAGGTCCAAATTCCAGCTTCCAAAGAAAAGGCCCATACTTGCATTTCTTGTAACATTTCCTCTCCCCCCTTGACCAAATCTTGGGGTGCTGACCTTCCAGTCTGTGCTGGGGCTATAGTCCACGATGCGGTACCTCTCCATGCTGCTTTTTTGTGACTTTTATCCTCTCATGCCAAACTCCACCCACAGTGCTGCTTTCCTCACATGCCCTTAAAACATGTATCTTCTGGGTAAATTCTCCTTATTGGTGTCCCTTCCCAATAGCACCACCTACCAGCCCCCGTGCAAGATACATACTATATTGTATATATGCACATACATCAGTTACTGGTCTACTGCAGGATCATGACTTCCTGGGAGCTGATGATCCCTAGAGTTTAGAGTCTCTAGAGTCTAGAGATCTAGAGTCTCAATATTCACACAGGAGTTACAAATCAAAGGTTCAAATAGTGCTGGAAGATTTATCGGGGGAGGGAGCAGAACAGTATTTAAAAATCATTATTTTAATATGTTGGCCCTAAATCAGAAGACAGGACTTCCTTAAATACCTCAAGGAAACATTGCTTATGAACATCTTCGGGGGAAAAAAACATTCTAGCCAAAAGTAATCAATTACACATTACAAAGATCCCAAACTCTCAGGGCTAGCCAACAAATGCATCTTAAATGACCTCGGGCGTCTGAAAATCTCATTCCTTTGAAAATATAGCCACTGGAGAGAGAGAGAGCCATAACTGAATACCAGGCTTGAACCCTAAGCGAACAGACAGCTAAAATTAGAGCATAGGAAAAATGGCTTTTAAATTCAGACACCTAATCTTGCTCTTTAATCATTGCTCCCACAGTGTAGCACTCAAAACAAGCTTTTCTTGGTTTTGCTTTTTGGTGGTTTGTATCTCCATGTATGTATAAACGTTCCCAATGTGACAAAAAAATAAGAAACAAAAGCAAGCCGACAAATCTCCAACCTCCCTATGTCGTGCTTTTCCCAAGGTGACTTTGTGGTTCCTCCCTCAAGAGTCCACCGCCCCATCCTTTGACACTAAGTTGGTCTGATGAGTTTCTATAGTGAGTAAAACAGCAGAAGTGATGGTGTGCCAATTCTGAGGTGCAAGAGGTTTTGCCTGCTGCTTTTCTCTTTGAATTCCTGCTCTGCAATGTGAACAAGATGAGCTGAGCTCAAAGAAGAGCTCAAGTCTCCCCAGGCCAGCTGACACTTGGCTGATTCCCAGTAGTTGAGAAAGCCCAGAGAGTCACCTGTCCGATCATCACTGACCAAATGCGCAAAAGAAGTAAAGACCAGGGGTATCACCCAGTCAAACCACAGGATCATGGATTTATTCTGGAGTGCATTGTTACATAGTGTTACACAGTCCTCAGCCTAAGGCCTTTCACCTTAGGCATGAAATGGCTACAGAAGTCTAAAAAATAACTAGAAGATAATTAAGCTAAGGTTGAGAAAGGCTAAGGAAAGAATGACAAGTTGCTCTTGTCAACTTCATTTCTTCACTGGGTCATGCTGGGATAGTCTCTGCTTTGCTGGGACAAGAGTGAAGCAAAAAATGACGTTAGTTGGTTGGTGAGTGTGTATGTTCAGGGGGCAGTCCTTATGACGATGATTTTCTATCCACTTTCTAGCTGCACCTTCTATAGGTTCTGCTCTTTTACTATTCCTATTCCATAATTAATAAGCATCTTGAAAACCTAATTTAAATGTGAACCATGGATGATCTGAAAACACTAAGTCTGTGGATTCAGGTAAGAACTTGGTGCAAACAGCCCTCTGAGCCACCCTTTGGTAGTCCTGGGCTCCGCACCGTTGTTCTCATATATGTCCATCTTAAATATTAGTAAGATTTCTAAAACAACAGCATCACTATGTGTCCCAAAGTCTTTTGCAAACTTCCTAAGAAAATGGAGCTTTTAGAAAAAAAGTGCTTTCAATATTCTTGCTAGTTCTGAATATCAGTTTAAATTTTAACTCAAATGGCAAAAGAAAAAATTCAGTATTTAAAAGTTAAAAAAAATGACCACAGGTTGGTCCTCCACACTCCACTAACAGGTTAGAAATGATTCTCAACCGTTTATGATTAAGTAGCTTTCCAGAAAAGAAAATTACTTGTGCATAGCTCCTGTCACACAGGATAAAGGCCATATTTCTGCAAACTCCTCCTAATGTGATTTTGCCAAGGAAACAAAATTAGCTACATAATCCCAACTTGGGACCATCTGTGGCTTTTAAGGAAGGCTGTTGTTGGCTGCACATGGGAAGAAGCAGCCCAAGGGTACCGAGGTTCATAATGAGAATCCAGATCTACCTCAGTCTCACTTCCAGGTAAAAAGAAAACAAAGGAAATTGCTTTCTTTCCTCTTAATAGCGAGGCTAGCAAGTCAAGCATCAAGTCCATGACCTGTATGTGGCTCTTTGTTCTAGACACTCTGAGGAAAGACATGCCATCTCCTGCACAGCTACTACTGTCAGGGGTTAACAGGCTGGCAGAGGAGGCAAGGTGGGCTTATCTGAAATCAGTGGTGTGTAGCTCAATACTGCCATAAGGTGCTCCTCAGTAATAACGGCCCTGGATGCACTCATGCACTCACCTCCTGGGTGGGGCAAACAGTGTGTCAGGAACCATGGAGACAGTAAGGTGAAACCAGAGACTGACGTGACCTGTCACAGATTTCTACCAGCATCGTCTCTGCCACTGGGGAATCAATACTTGGGCCCACAGTAACGTGCAATGTGAAAGAGGCTTCCACCTTTACCAATCAATGGGGGAAGAAAGTCACAATGATTGCCTGTGGCCCCATGGCAGAAGAGCTAACAGGAGAGAGGAGAGGAGTTTGACCAACTACCTGGGGAAAAATGCCCCAGCAGAGAATGCCTCTACTGCCAGCGACTGGGAGTTGAATTCCCAAACCCAGCTATCAGAACTGTATGGCGCGGAACCAGCAACAGGTGACAGACACCAGAAAGATCCTGGAAAAGGGCACCACATCTGCCCTACAAGTTCTCGACGTGCTCGGCCTGACTCTTTGCCTCAGCTACTCCTGGAGATCCCAGCAGCCCCATCTGTTGCTGTCCAGGGGTGCAAGTCCACACCCAGGAAAAAAGGACATAGTTCCAAAAAAAGAAAAGATTGATGGGCCAAACATGGACCAACAGCTTACAGTTAGAGAAATTGGAGTGACCAGAGAGGGGAAGGGGGAAAGAAAGAGGGGAGTAAGGAATAAGGGGTACAACATAACCATACAAACATGACCAATATTGTACGATAATTAAATTTTTTTAAAAAAATTTAAAAAGAAGGTGCTCCTCAATAGCAGACTGGTTCACAGTCACCAGAGTCAGAGGACAGAGAGGCTATGATCTGGGCAGCCAGGGGAGGCCAGGGGGGACAATACCCATGCTTCAGTGGAAAAACAAGACATACCTTCCATCTTGAAGAGCATTATTGAATTACAATTGACAAAAATTATATGTATTTTTGATAGATGATCACGCACATTATAAAATCACAGCAATCTAACATATCCATCCCCTCACAGAGCTATCATTTTAATTTTCTTTCTGTGTGTGTATGTGTTAAGAACAATTAAGTCTACCCTCACGGCAATTTTCAAATATATAATGCAGCATCGTGAAATGTAGGCACCATGCTGTATATTAGCTCTCCAAAAATTATTCACCTTGCATAACAAACTCTGTAGCTCTTACATTGCATCTCCCTATTTCTGTCTCCTCATTCTACTCTAATCTCCTATAAGTTTGACTAGTTTAGAATTCACATGTGAAAGTGCACAGATTTGTCTTTTTGTGTGTGGCTCAGCAAAGTGTTGCCCAGGTTCATCCACGTTGTGCAAATGGCAAGATTTCCCTATCTCTCTTTCTCTTTTTTGCTTTCCTATGGCCTAAAGAATAAAAGGTGTTACCTTAGTGAAAAAAGTGAAAGGCACACAACAACAAGTATTTGGGGGGGGGGGTGTTAAATGGATCCTGAGGATAGCAGTAAAACATTAGTATGGTTCTCCCAAACCCCAACCAAGAAACATAGTTTCATGAGGAGTCTTACCTGAAACTGTTCCATAAAATATATCAGTCACTGAAATGACTATATCTGGTTCACAGAAGGAGCTGTCATTTGTCACTATAATCTGACTACTACGCATGGCTAGCCCAGACACTATTCATTAAAAAGGACCTGGGTCATCAACCACTTGCTGGGGGCAGGTCATTTACTCCTTTGACCCTCAATTTTCTCATCTGTGCATTGGGAATGAAGAAATCCATTTTGGTTCAGAGGATATCATTAGAATGAAATAATTTGTGGGTGTGTGAAGTTTCCCAGCACAGTGCCTGGATTTCCTTTTTAAAGGCTGTGTAATATTCCAGCAGGGAGTGCTCATATGTCTATCATATTTTCTTTATCCATTTGTCTCTGAATGTACATTAGGGTGTTTTGCCTTAGCTTTTGTGAATAATGCTCTAATGAAAGTAAAAGTACAGTTATCTCTTCAAGATATTGATTTCCTTTCCTTATGTATCCTTTCCTGGATACATACCCAGATGTGAAATTGCTGGGTCACATGATAAGTTTATTTTTGATTTTTGGTAGAACCTTTATTCTATCTTTCATAGTGGCTTATAATTTCATTCCCACTCACCATGCTCAAAGGTTCTCTTTTCTCCACATCCTCACCAGCGCTTGCTATATCTTGCATCTTTTCCATGACAGGTACAGCACACTAACAGTGTAACAATAGCACACCATGGTTTGGATGTGCTCTTCTCTTGTGATTAGTGATGATGAGCACCCTTTCCTGTATCCATTGGTCTTTTCTATGGAGGATCCAGTTTGTTAAATTTTTCTTTAGAAGTATGTTCTAGATATCTTTCTGGTCCTCACACACACACACACACACACACAGAGTGATATTGCTGTATTGTCTCATCAGATCAACCCCCTGTTCTGAGATTTTCAGGAGACCTCTCTTTCTTCAAGGTCTGTGGTGATATTTCTTCACATTATCATGTGCTCGACACCACTGGGCCAGGTGGGCTCCCACATTACCAATGAAACAGGAGCAACCCAAACACTTGAATCAGGAACACATAACAAAAGCATCTTTTGATAAGTCCTGTGAATAGCAATTCTTAGAAAGCTTTCTATGGGGTGCCATCTGGATGCCTAACTATTACCAGGATAAAATAGCTCTTGCTTCCACTGTAGCCACGCACACATAATTATCTATATTCCCAAGTTTTCTGAGGCTTTATTTTTAAAAATTAAGAGAAACTTTATCTTTGCACATTTAGTTTTCAATATAATTGTAGCACATTTTCCAAAATGCTAAGTAATCTAAATGTAATTTGCATCTGAGCTAGGAATATGTTGGATTTTTAGGACATTTTCTTTCTTCCTGAACTGTGTGCTCTGACTAATGCAGTAGTAAAATTAGTTAAATATTCAACTAGGCACAAACTACATGATTAAAGAGGATAGCTGAGAGAGCTGGAAGGAAACCAGACTGATTTAAAATTTATCAAGAGATCGTTTAATTCTGTGCAATGAGTATTTCCTGCACGACCAGGGAACCAGTTATCATTTCTCATTAAGATACAGCTCATGAGGAGCTAGAATAAGGGGTGATCATTCAGAGGCCTCCCTAGTTTTTATTCACAAATACAACCTCATTGTCTTAACAACACAGACCAGCCTACCTAAGGCAATTTCACCTTGCAGGTTATTGCTAAGAGCTTCTTCTCCAAGCTTTATCCAGCAGACAGCCCCAAGCCACACTACAATCAGCCTGAAACTGTGGCACATCACATCTTGCTGCCTTAATTAAAATACACCAATCATCCAATTACACCGCAGGATTTCTAAGTCTCTCTTGAAACAAACCTCTGAGAAACCAGGAGGAAAACTCACATGAAAGAAGAGGCCCCAGGATTCCAATAGGTTCTAACAGCAGAGGCTCCCCTTGGCTCGGAGACAGGTGTCCAGTGGAAATAAAACAAGGTCTTCGTCTCTGACCTGGCCTAGAACAGGTCGAGCTGCAGCTGAACAGAAGATAAACAAACACACAACCACAACTGCTCGGCCAGACTTCATTATCTACACACCTGAGAAGAAACCTGCCTCCTGCACTGACTGCTCTGCAAGGCACAGCTGAGGACTTTCCTGAAAACAAGATCTTTGACAGTGACGTGCATTCACATATCTCTCAGCAAACCCCAACCCCACGTCCACGTGGAGACCCCTCTTCAGAAACATGTCTGAGTCAGGACTCTGTGGCTCCACAGAAACATGGCACACAGGATTCCTTCATCTCAGCCCTTCTCCACAGGCATTTCAGAGCAGGTCAATACCTTTCCTAAGGACAGACAGGAGAGAAGATGAAAAATAAGAAAATGCTTTGGACGGTTTGAGAAAAGTTGAAAGTTCAGTTTTTATTCCGGTTCTTCTCCGAGGAAATTGAGACATGGCTGGGGTAGTCTCTGGAAGCAGACTAACATGGGGCTGAATTCCAATTTTATCACTTTATGACTTTGACAAAGCTCTTGAAGCCTCAGAGCCTGGGTTTCTTTGCCATTACAATCGAGGCACTCCCCTCTGCCTTCTGAAGGTGCAGCGCCGATTAAGATAAAGTAATAATTCCTGCAAAGTGCCTCACAGGGTTCAGTCAGCCCTGGCTATTATTTATTATATTCTTTGTCTTGGTTTCATCTTCTTTGTCGGTCCCTTCCTGAAATAACTTTACGATGTTAGTTAAAGCAACTTCCAACAGATGGATGAAGAGGCACAGGATGGTGATAAAGGCAGGAGGGTGCTAAAGAGGAATTAAATCAGAATTATCACCCAAGCTCAGCTGGGCAGAGAGTATCAGGTAGGAAATCTGTTTGATGCTTTTTCATCAGAGGAAGACTTGAGTTGGTGGGAACGCTGGAGTCAGAGGCAGAGGCGCCAGGAAGGGAGAGCTGGCAGGAGCCCACCTCACCTACGGCTCTGGTGACCCAGACGCAAGCTCCATTTTTTGCACCACCCCCTTAACAAGATGAACCTCCAACACAGGATGTGCTGCAAGAGCCCCCATTTCAGTCTGCAGCTCCCAGAGCAGCGTCTGCCACATGTGACTGGGGGACAGAGATGAAGTTCACCCACTATGGCACTGCTCCCCCTCCCCCTCTGCCGCCCAGGAAAGGATGACAGGGTGGCTAGCTGTGGCCACTTACGGGGCACACCATTCAGGGCTAGCAGCACAGAAGCAAGCTGGACAGCAAAACTGGAAGGACAAATCATTTTTCTGGTTTGTTTGTGAAGGGACTTCAGGAAAGACAAAATCTACCTGCAAACTGAGTACGAAATCAGCGCCTAATTGTGTGGTGACGCCTTTATCCACTCAAAGTCCCCTGGAACACGGGCACAACCTTGAAAAGAATTAGGAGAGGAGCCACGAGAAACAGGCAAAGTGCTTAACCCCGAGGCCACCGCCGATGTGAACAACTCACCCCAGATGGAGAGGGCAGGGCAAGACCGGCCTGAGAGCCTTCCTGAGGCGCCTCACTCTGGCTCCACCCAGAAGCGAGCGGAGGAAGGGAGAGCGCGCTTGGCGAGCGTGTCTGCAAAACTGATGATGTCCAGGGTCTTTCACATTAACCTTGATGGAGATGAAAGATGTAAGAGAGATGAAGTGTGGAAACAAGACCAAGAGAGAGGAAATAGACAGTCTGAGGTGGCACGAGCCTTCTCACCTCTCCTCACAAACAGGGTGCAGACTAGCTCCCAGGATGTTGCCGCCCACATACACCTGCACCCCCACCTCCGCTCGGAACCCATCTTCCTCTCCCAGTCGGGTGCTGCGGCTTGTTCTGCTCTGAGAGGTTATGAGGTCGGTTCACTGAGGGCTCACATAGAAAAGACACTGTGCAGGTCATCGCCACTGAGGCACGCAGCAGAGCACAAACGCACCCCATCTCGGGAATTGGAGGTTGGGGGTCCTCTCACCCCTTTTCACCGTCATTTCCACTGGGGAGCCGGCAAGGCTTGGGAAGGCGGCTGACTTCTATAAACTCACATCAAGAAAACATGCAGGGGCCGGGCACGGTGGCTCGTGCCTGTAAGCTTCAGCCTATGAAGCGGCCGGGGCTAGGGATCACGGTTCGAGTCCCGCCTGGGGCCCGTAGCGAGACCTAGTTCCAAAAAATAGCTGGGCGTGGTGGTGCGCGCCTGTAATCCCAGCTACCTGGGAAGCTGAGGCTGGGGATTGCTTGAGTCTGTGGTACCCCGGGCAACGAGAGGCTGTGGTTCCACAGGCAAAAATAGCAAGATGTAGTCTCAAAAAAAAAAAAGAAAAGAAAAGAAAACATGCAGGACTAAGGCTGGAACTACACTCCTCTAGAGGAATGAAACCTCGTGTTGGAAATTAGTGGCCGCGTGTGCGCAGGGGACGGGGCTTGGGAAGCACCGCTGCCTTTCTCAGCTGCAGACCCAGAAACGCAACACGAAGAGTCTGAGACCCAGAAGAGCAAAGCCCAGGCAGACAGGTTGGCACCAAGGCGTCAGTACAGCCCGACTGGGAGGAAGTTGGGAAGTTCACAGGGAAGAACAAGGGAGGTTGACATCTTCCTGCAGTTTGGCCCCAAGCAGAGCCAAAGGAGATCCCAGTAAGTAAGGCTCCCGCTGAGCTTGCAGGGTGCGAAGGGCGGAGAGTGGATAACACCAGGCCCAGGCGGATCCCACGGAGCGGCGCTTCCCTGCGCATGATCTCACAGCAAGCCGCTGCGCGAAGTACTGTTTTCCCAACATTTTACAGACAGAAGCTTCCAACGGTAGCGAGAAGGAGGAGTGCAATGATGCTTGTGTTCATCTTGTTCCTGTGGCGCCCCAAATTTAGCTGGAAATGTGCAAATGTACGGGGAAACGGGTACGTTCACGAAGTTGACAGTATAATAAAACTGAAGATGGCTACATGGAAAAAGGCAGTAAACACTGTTTGGATCCGCACACCTCACCTCTGCACGGGGTGGGCGGCAGCTTGCAGACCCCCACTCTGCTCTCAGCCTGAGGGCTGTGCCACTTTCACCTAGGCAGAGTCGCGTGCAGGGTGCAGATTGGGGGCTTTTCCCTGGACGTCTGAATGGACTCTGTTCTGCGCACAGGGGTGAGTTAGCGAAGTTTTCTGAACCAAAGGTTGAGGAGCAGATACAGAGCTTGCAGGGAGGTGGGCCCAGAAGACAGACTGAGGTCCAGAGGGCAGAGGATCTTGGAGAGGCCTGAGGTAAGTGATGATCCGGTTTAGGCTCCTCCCTCAGACGGCCTGTAGGACTAGTCCATGGAGGCCGTTCCTATGACAGGGACGGGGAGCAAGACTCCCCCAGAGATTTGGGCCAAGGCAGCTACTAAAGGTAGAAAAGGTTCCCCTGTTGGTAGTGGGTAGTGGGTAATTGGTAGTGGGGTGATGAACTCTTTCTGGGAAGAGGGGCCCTCGAGTTCCCCATCCCTGGAGAGGCCTCTCTGGCTTTCCTGAGCGGGGAGAGGCCCGTCACCAGGGAGCACCTCAGGCCCTGGGAAGTGAAGAGCCAGGCTGGGCCTCCCACCCTCTGAGCCACTGCCCTTCCCTTGTGTCCGTCCATCTCCCCACCCAGTGGCGGTGTCAGTTGCCCAACTCTCCACGCTGACTCCCTGAAAAGTAGGCAGCAGCTGGTCTTGCTTCTGAGGGAATATTAGGGGAGCACTTTGATGATGAACTTTTTTCTAATGTGCAGAAGAGATTTTCAAATCATCAGTCCTATGAAGCAGTCAGCGCTGACCCCGTGCCCTACTTCCTCCCTCGGCCATCAACATAAAAGCTATTGAAAGATCCCTTTCCTCCTCCCACCTCCCATTATTATTACTTTAGTTCTAGCTGTCAAAAGACCTTGCTAAAGAAAAGAGCGCTATAATTCAATATTAGCTTACCGGAAAACACTCGTGGGAGTCAAAATCACTAGCAGGCAGAGAATAAAGTAGGACCAGGATCCATCATGAAGTCATTTCACCTCCCACACTCCACAGTGACCCAGACAATGGCCCTCATTTGCAAAGAACATAAAGACGTGCTCCTGCACCTCACGGGAAAACATGGTGATGGTTGGTTGCTGCTGTTTTTTAAGTGTCAGGATTTTCAGTCCCCCCTAGGAAAGAGCAATATCTTTTAGAAATGCTCTGATCTCTTATCTACAACCAGCAGGAAAAAAAGGGGTAATTTAACTCACTTTGAGGAAATGATGTTTGGACTGAATTCCAGAAGCAGGTGACGTGGATAACTGGCAATTCTCGGCCTCTGAGAACCGTGACATTTGTCGCAGAAGCACCTTGGCCAGCACTTCAGCACGAGGCCCCTGGATGCCCACAGGTGCATGCTTGTCCCCTGGTAGGGAGGCATGGAAGGAGGTGGCTCTTGGAGGTGCTCCAGGCCCCCAGCAATTCCGTGACAGCGTTTTAAAGGTAGAAAGCTAACTCTGCAAATGTGGCCTAGTTATCTTAATGAAGGGCGGCGCCTCTTCACTAAAAGAGCACTTGAGTTCAGAGCGCCATATAAGTTGCCTCGACAATTAGAAGGGTGGAGGGCACTGGCTGACTATGCAGCTGAAAGTCCTTATGATGTGCGCTTGCCATTTCTTCAAGCTGGCCTCAAATTTAAGGCCAAGTGGGTAACTGGGGCCAAGGGATGCTGTGTGGTGAACACTGATGACAGTGGCACTTGATCTTGACACTGCAGCAACCAGCATTGGCCTTGGCCTTTCCGGGGGGGGGGGGGGGGGGGCTGTCCCTCTTTATCCAGTTCTGCAAAAAATCCTCCAAATTCCTCTTCCCCATTCCCAGGCATTAGTGTCACCCCCCTGCTAATACCCCCTCCAGGTGTTCCCACTGTACTCTGACCAAAAACCACCTCTTTAGCTAAAACCTCAGGGTACCCCCAAGTTAGTTCCAGCCCCATCCCCATCCTCCAAGCTTGCATCTACCCATTTTCCTTCATCCGCCACTGGATTCTTTCTACTGGATGAGTGCAGTTCCTGCTCTCCAATTGCTCTTCTCCTGAATCTCCACATGGCTGGTACTTTTCCATCATTCAGATCAAATGTTACCTGTTCTTATGCAGGTATCCAATATCAGATACCCCATGCCTCTCCCAAAGAGCTCTGTTCACCACTCTATTTTAGCTTTTAACTACTTTTTGTCAATTTCTGACATTACCATGTTTCTTGTTTTTGTGCTATTTCTAGAACTAAAGCTTCTTGAAAATCTTGTTTCCCATTAGCTATCTAGCACCTGTAACAATTTTCTTTCACTGTTTTTGAGTGACTGAGTCAATGAATTTGTTAGAAGACTTACAAAATCATTAACAAATCTAGAAATGCAAATACAGGTGGAAATTGTCCAACCTGGCAATGCTTTTAGGAGAATTCAACTCATCCCCACCAGGGCTATCACTGTAGCTTAGTCACACCATGCTTCCAGCTGACACCTGACCGAAGACAGAAGTCACTTGTAGAAAGTCACATCCCAGCAAAAACCAGAGTTCTAGTTCAGTTTCCAGAGTCACCAGTGTTCATTTGTGGTACATTTACTCAAAGAAGCCTGTAGTAGCTGACCTGGCTGGCATCTTACAGCAACAAGCCATGGTGGGGGGGCATAATTTGGAAAGTTTTTTTTTTTAAATCCTACCAACCACCAAGTTCATTTGCTTTTTAATATGTAATGCCTAAACTCCTTCTTATGCATATATATCTAGAGTAACAATAACAATCACCACAACCAAGAAACAGCTATTTTATCACAGCATAAAACAGGTACCATGCTAAACATTCAGCCACATTATTTTAATTAATCTTTAAAACAACTCAAGGAGAACAAAGATTAAGATAAATCTTATGATGTCTACATTCAAGATCCTGTCTATCAAGAGATGTACATTCAATTTTCAGATATATAAACCAAAAATAGAGGACCATATTAACCACATATTTTAGTAACCAGTCCTTTTCACTTAAGATACTGGAAACTTTTTTGTTCATAAACCTCTGTTGTGGCACGTGGAAGCAGGTAGAGAGATGGGCTTCAGATAAGAGGAACACATCCTATCTCTCTAGCCCTCTCTGGCACACTAGAAGTCAATAGCCAGTCTCTCACCTGAGACACAGTCTTCTAACTCTTTGGAATGTCCCAAGAGACATATGACCTATTAGAAATGACTGTTGCCCCCAAAGGTAAATTCTCCTGTTATCAAGCATTCCCACATCCCCTCTGCTGCATGTCACACTCGTTTTGCTACTTCCTCATTACATCATTGTTACATTTCCATGCTGGGGTATATAAAGGATTCACAATTTCATTGAAGTTGGATCTGGACATGCTTCCAGATCCCCATTCTGTGGGCTGGCCTCACAGATCACTTTCAATCTCTTCCATCTCAATTTCTTCTTCATTCTACACATGACTCCTAACACTCTAAAATATTTTAAATTTATTTATTTATTAAATAATTTACATATATATGACACATCTTTGTATTCCCTGGGGTTCCACCCCCCCTCCCTGACCACACCCACCCACTTCCCCCCTCCCCAGTTGTGTGCTTTAGTTTGGTTGTTAGCTTGTTTTGACTTTTCCTCCTGGCCTTTTGTTTGTTTTTCCTATGTCCCATATATTAGTGAAACATTTGATTTCTGTCTTTTTCTTCCTGACTTGTTTCTGCTAATATTCTTCTAAGTCCATCCATGTTATCTCAAATTCATCAAATTTGTCATTTTTAATTGATGAGTAATACTCCATTGTGTATATATACCACATCTTTTTTATCCATTCATCTGTTTGGGGACGTTCAGGTTGTTTCCATGCCCTGCAATTATAAATAGTGCTGCAATAAATATGCGAGTTCAGGTATCCCTTTGTACAAGCATTGAGGTCTCCTTTGGGTAGATTCCCAGAAGAGCGATTGCTGGGTCAAATGGTGGTTCCATTTTCATTAGTTTGAGGGCTCTCTACACTGCTTTATTTGGAAAGTTATTTAAATAGTGTAGCTCATACAGCTTGTGCAGGCAGTGATCTCAAAGCCAGAGTGTTACTTCTGCTTGACAACAACAAAGAGATAATAGGGAGAAACTAGGGAACTGGGCCCCCTTCTGAAGTCCAACTACCTACCCCTTCCTCTGACACTTTTTAAATCATTTATTTATCTTATTTTATACCATTGTCTACCCCGGGGTTAATCTTAATCTCTTGTGCCCAGTCCACCCCCTAGTTTCTCCCTCCTCCTCTCTTGCTCTATGCTTCAGTTCTGCTGACAGCTAGTTTTAAATTTTTCTTTTCTGTTTATTTTCCCTTTATCCAGCACATAAATGAGACCATCCAATATTTCTCTTTTTCTTTCTAGCTTATTTCTGCTAGCATGATTCCCTCTAGTCTATCTTGCCATGAATGACATTTTTTGGTCGGTGAATAATATTCCGTTGTGTACATAAACCACGATTTTCTGACCCATTTGTCTACTTGGGGGCATTTGGGTTGTTTCCATATCCTGGCTATTGAAAATAGTGCTGCAATAAAGTGACACACCCTTTAGGTGCCCTTCACCACCACGGGGCCCACAAGGCACACAAATGAGGTTCTTTTTGTGGCTAAGATTCAAGTTGTGAGCCTGCTTACTGAAGTCCACTATGCCATCCTGAGGCAGTGACCCAGAAAGGAAAGTGGAAGGAGCTGGCTCAAATGGGGCCAAAGTCATTGATTATGTTTGGTTCCCTTTTGAGTAATCCCAAAATGAAAAAGGTTAATGCTCTAAAGGAAGAGGAGGCATTTGGAAGGCCTGAAGTCCCAGCCACAGCTCCCTCCCTAGCCAGGTCTGTGGATTACAGCCCTTTGGTAGTGGCAACACAGACGTGTGTGGTGCCTCTAGGCAGCCAGACCAAACAGCAGAGATGTGACTCACAGCTGTGCTTCCATCTCCTTCCTGAGGAGCTGTCGGGGAGAACTGTGGGGCTCAGCTGTGCACAGCGCTCAGTGTGAGGTCTGTGATTTTTCCGCAGGAGCAGAGCTGGCCTGGTGCTCCTAGAGGCGGGCTTTCAGGGCAGGTTCTGGTGAGCTTGGAAGCTCTAAACTCAGAGCCACTGCTTCCCTTTGCCGAGGTCTAAGAGCATCACATAAGAGCATTAAAATAATCAGGGTGGGATAGCTCTAAGTCAACTTTTCTTGCCCACATCTAAGAAACAACAAAGCATTTAAAGGCCAGAGCCCCTCAGGAGGCCGTCCCAACAGCCCAGTGTTAAAGCAGCCACCTCTGTGGTCACCGGCTGTGCATGGGGTCCTGGTGACCAGCAAACCGACACATACTCCCCTGCAGCACGCCTGCTCGTGGAAGGCTGTCTTTTTAAAAGACAGCTTTATTGAGATATAATTCACATACCATACAATTCATCCATTTAAATAGTACAATTCAATGGTTTTTCATATAGTCACGGAATTGGTCAACCATCACCACAATCAATTTTAGAACATTTTCATTACCATAAAAGGCAGTGTAAGATCTTAAGAAGCTAATCGCTTAGTCAATGATTGAGTTACAGATGTGAGTCCTGCTTCTTTGAGACAGGGAAGCTTGTAAGGCAAGGCGTTCTCTGGACGTCCAGAAGGCTCCACCACGTGACACGTGAATGAAACTGAGGGATGAGTGGGAGAGAGCCAGGGTGCGATGTGAAGTGAGGGGGCAGAGAAAACATGGCACAAAGGCTCTGTGGTGAATCTGAGAAAGTGAGGAAAGCATTCTGAATTTTATCTTAGAGCAACGGGCTTTCTATTGTTTCAAGAACTTTGTCTCCTTGATCTCTCCTTATAACCCCTCACCATGCTCAGATTTTCATTTTTAAAAAATGTCTGTTGCCAATGACTGGAGAACAGACTGGAAGGAGGCAAGAGTGAAACTGGAAGATGGATGGAGAGCCTATCACAGAAGCCCTGGTATGAGATCATGGAGGCCTCCCTCACTCGGAATATTGGGTGGAAGCTAGTGAGTTGATTCAAGATTTATTAGAACTTGAATTGATAGACCTTGAGACTTGAATAGCTGAAGGAGGACAAATTGAAAATAATGCCTCCACAACTGGGAAACAGAAGAACATTAAGATTTTAGAAGTTGGGAGATCCTTACAGTTCCAACATTGAATATATTAACAATGAAGTCACATAGACTATATGAGTCTGAAATCAGAGGAGAGCTGGATCTAAATGCAGAAGCCTTTGCGACTGGTTCACAACAACGTGGTTGCACGAGATTCCACAGGGCAGGCAGGGTGGAGGAGAGAGAGTTTGGCAAAGCCAAGGGGAATGGCACCATTTTAGAGATGGATGGAAGAGGATGGATGGTAGAGAGCTGAGGGAGGAGGTGAGGCAAGAGAGTGGGGACCTAGAAACCAAGAGAAGATGATGTCTTAAGAAGAAAAAGGCCATCTGTTTAGACAGTGCTGAGAGGGGAGTCTAAAAATTATCATTGATGTGGTGACATGAAAATTATTGCTTACCTTAGTAAGAGCCCTTTCAATGACAATGGGAAGCGAAAAAACAGAACATGTGCATGTTGTTTCAAGAAGTTTGCCTGTGAATGCAAAGAGGAAGATGGTGTGGATGAGAGGCTGATGGGAGGAAGTATCTGTATTTATTCATTTTTAAAATGTATTTTTGAGGTAACAATGGTTTACAACATTGGATATAGGAGAGATGTAAGAATATTAATGTTAATAATTAGTATTCAGTGAAGAATAGAGGAGATCACAGATCATTTCCTGGGAAAAGAAGGGTTGACCTGAGCTGGAAGGAAAGTCTATTTCTCCCAGAGGAGCAAGGGGCAAACTTTGGTTTCAGTTGTCACCAGAGATCAACATCCTGGAAGTAGGATTATGTCCTCAAAAAGCATCATGGGCATGACTGGTCTCTCCCCAGGACACACGTGCCATGGGAGTTTTGTCCTCCTTCTCCTCCCTTCATATGAATGCATACACATTTCTGCTTTGGGAAACAGAAAGGTAGAGGGACCAGAAGCCTCAAGAGAGAGTCTACTTATTGTCCAAGGGCATTTCCCTCCACAGCTAGACCTCAGTTTATATTTTGTGTCTCAAAACATCCTTTTCCCTTTACTGCTGCTCTCAGAGTTCAGATTCTCCCTCACCTTCTCAGGATGATAATAAGCAACCAAGTCCACAGACCTACCCTAAGATGTGATAAGCAATGAAAGGAAGGAAGGTCAGAGGTGTAACATCTCTCCAGAGAGGTGGTGCTTGGGTCCCTGCAAGATATCACTGTCTCCAAGAAAAGAGGACAGGTGCAGAGGGGACTCACGGAGGAGAGTGAGAGTTGCCTGACCCTGCTTAGAATGCACCAACTTCAGGCTGGAGTCTGAGGGAGCAGCTGCCCTTCCCCCCACCCCTGCCCACCATGGCACACTTACTCAGCACCAGTCGCAGGGCTGAGATGGAGCAGCTCGTGGTGTAACCCCAAAGTGCCAGAGGGGAGGTGAGGACTGGGCTGAGCACCGGGTCACGGCTCCAGGAGATGGGGATGTTTGGGAGCAGGGACTCCATGGCATTGAGGATAGTATGCGAAGGTGGCTGTGAAAAGTCTTTGGATGGAGACAGTATTATCTTGAATCATTCACATTGGAAGGATTTAGCCAAGATTCACATGGACCTCTGTCCATAAAGAGATCTGTGTTACTGTTGCAACCAGCTAGAAGCAAGTGAACATATTAAGTCAGGCACCCATATTTGCAACATTACAAGGTTTGTGAAGAGGTAAGACTCCATTTCACACAAGACAGGTAAATGTGCTGTCTTAGCCCAGCAACTATCCAAAGCACATACTTTACATTAAAGTGTTGTGTTTTTCTGTAACCTTTCTCACTTATTGCCCTGACTCTTCATCATGGTGCCCCTCTGAGACTTGGTGGAGTGTTCCTGGTTTTCTTCCTGTATTTGATGGGGAGAAGACAGCTGAGAGAGATGTATAGACAAGACCACATGTCTTCCAAAAAATAGCAGAAGATGAAAACAAAAGTAAAAAGATAATAAAAAGTAACCAATGGCAAATACTGTGCTGCCTTGGGTTTTGAACCAGTAACGAACCTGAGGAGAATTCAGCTGGCTTATGTATTTGAAGCAAAGAGCTGTCCACTGAATTTCTGTGAAGGATAAGGGGCACTGGGCCAAAAGCAGAAGAGTTTCGTTGGGATCATCCTGCACCTCCTCAACAGACAAAATCACTGGCACTGCCCTTGATGCATTTGAGAGAACTGCTGACTCCGCCAGTTTAGTTATTTACTTCTCTCTTCTGTGGTTGGAAAATCACTCGTATTATTAATTTGCGTAAAACCTTCCAGCTTCAGATTGTAACTCAAAAGCTATTTTTACAAAGCAAAGTTGGAATTCTCAGCTTTTTGCTTTCAAATGACTAAAGTCATTCATCAGCTGTTCTCATAAACATCGACTTACATTTTTTTACCTTCCAGTTTCTAGATGAGATAAATATGTATAGGGTTACTGCATTTCTCCCTCACTGCACAGAAATACATAAAACTACCCAAACAACCTTTTCAGACAACCAGGTAATTATTTATCCGTTTGGTAAAATCCCCATTCATGTTAAGTATCATTCACTCTCTCTTCTGTCCTTCAACAAGCACTTGTTCACTGTCTGCTCCGTATTCAGCACTGTAGTGAGTAGTGGGTAGGCATATGCAGTTTATTTAGCCTTTTTTGAGTGCTGGACCTCAGAAGTCTTGTACTGTATCTGAAGAAAGCATTGACTTCATAAAACAATGAGCACATCAGGGGCGAGTCTATATTCCACAATTCTATGGAATTACAGGCATCCTTGGGCATGCTGAGACAGGGCAGGGTGGGGGGTGGAGGGCAGGGGGTGAGGGGCAAAAGAATTCAGCTGAGAGAAGGACAGGACCTGCATTTCAGGTGAGGAACCTACACCAACATCTTCACTTTTAAGACTGAATAGCCTTGACTGAGTCAGAGGCAGACAATGGGGGTCCCTGATGGTGCATTTACAAGATGAACAAGTTGTTTAGACATTAAATTTGCAATGACGAGGAGGGAACAGATAGTTAGACTTCAGTTCTGAAACTGGGCAGAGGATATAGTCAGAGAAAAAAAATTGGCAGTAGAAGGGATCGTTTTATTTTTATTCCTTTTTAGTCTTTTAAACTATGGTAACATTGGTTGACAACATGGTACGTGATTCCAAAATATAGGATCACACCTCTTGACTATTTTAGGGGCAGAAAGTGACTCTCTCCTCCCAAGTCAGTGGGGGAATCCAGGAGGTGAAATAAATCTGCAAGGATATTTGAGGTGTGAGAGGGAGGAGGAGGAAGCAGCGGATGAAGTCAGAGCAACTTCAGTGTGGGAATGTTTGATTATGATTTCCTCCAAGGAGTCTAGACTCCACGATGGATTTAAGAAAAACAGATATTGGTCACCCTGTGCTTGTTGAACTGATAGGGTGTGCCCCCCCCACATTATCTTTTGTTTAAGATTGCAGATTTTAAGGACAGGTATGTTAAAATGGGAAAACGACCTTAGCTGGAATTTTTCTTCAGGGGATGCAGGGGGAGAAAGAAGTGAAATGGTCAAGGTGAAACAGGTTTTTTGGAAGGCGGGAAATCAGGGTATATAAAGGGTGTGCAAACAAAGAAAAGGATTTGATTGGATTGGATTTAGGTTGGAGATTTAAATATGGAGACTGGATAGAGAGAGGTTTAGTAGAAGAGAGATGGGAATCGGCCATCTTATAAAGATGTGAGCTATGTGAGCTTGGCCATGTGGCCACCGAGGGCC
Source organism: Uropsilus gracilis (assembly GCA_004024945.1). Classification (NCBI taxonomy): domain Eukaryota; kingdom Metazoa; phylum Chordata; class Mammalia; order Eulipotyphla; family Talpidae; genus Uropsilus; species Uropsilus gracilis. Next base: position 72,988 of record PVHY01003500.1, on the reverse strand, counting down.
TACAACCCTTGGCTGACCCAGACTGCCAGCATGTGTGTTGAATGCAGTTAAGGAGTTTGCAGATTTAAACTCCGTGTTGGAGTTTGTTTTGCTGAGTTTGATTTGTGTTTGAAGAGGCCGTGCAAAAGTTAGGCCTGAGAAGAAAGTGAACTTTGCTGGTTTAGCACCATGGAGTTCCTGCTACCTGAAGGTGACAAGGAGAAGACGGCGTGGAAGACAAGGAGGAGCAGTCAAAAAAACATGTCTTCAAGCGTCTGGAGATGGACTCTGTCTGGACATTGGTGAGATGATCAGGACTGAGAGACTGAGGATTTTGGGGCAATCTGGGAAAGGACTTTAAACAATACTGAGAAAGGGTTTGGACAATGTTAAAGTATTCTAAGTCTTACATGTTCTTTTGTAATTATTAGGATAATTAAAAATCACTTTGTTAGAAATAAATTAGTCTGCACTAATAGTCTTGCATTGGTTTGGCATTTTGGTTGAGAAGGCTGGGGATGGTGGTAAAAACCCACGAGTAAAAAGTTTAAACTGTGTTTTAAAGTTTTTCTTTTCTGCAGTTTTTGGAGCTAAAAGCAGAGAGAAGCAGACTGATAGCCTTGGTTTGATATTTTGGTTAAAAAGGTTGGGGATGCAAAGAAACTGCTTCAGAGAGAGAGAAGCAGGTCTGTAAGCCTTTCTTTGGTCACCCTGTTTCAGAACAAGGGCTTGTGGACAGACACACTGTTGTTGGAGGGTGTGTCTGGAATGTAAGATGGAAGTAACACGTGTCCTTGCTGTAGGAAGATAGACGTCTCCATGCGGGCTCCACAGAAGCCCTGGGGATCCTGTTTCTTGGTTATTTCATCATCTCTGGGCTGCAGGCACCTTTTCTCAGAGCCTGACATGACACCTAAGTCCTCAGCCACAGTCTCTCTTTATCCAGTTCTCATTTCGTGATCATGGACAGTGAGACAGGCCCTACTTCCTGCTGGGGAAATGTCTCCCGACTTCAACCAGATAGTAGGTGTTTGTTTACAGAGAAACAAGGCAACCGTGTACTGGGCAGGTGGTGGGAACAGAAAGATGTCAGATTTGAAGAAATAAGACAATGGGACTTTGCTATTAATGAAGATGGCTGCTTAATATGACTGCAGGTTAGGAGAAAATAGACAAGATAATGGAGAAGAAACTTTGTGGTCAGAACTGGGAATTGTCTATATCAGGAGGGGGAAAAGTTCGACATAATTTGAATGAGAAAGGGATTTCGTGGAAGATGGCACAGCAGTGGGAATTTCCAGTGGACAAGTAGAGAGAGAGAGAGTGTGTGTGTGTGTGAGAGAGAGAGAGTGAGGGAAGGAGGGAGGGAGGGAGGGAGGGAGGGAGGGAGGGAGGAGGGAGGGAGGGAAGGAGAAAAAGAAAAGGTTATGTGGATAGTGGTGATATCAAAGGCAGGAGAATGGAGGTGCTCTTTGAAAGAGCTAGTGCCCAGCAACACAGGGAGTGAAAGTTTAAAGGGAAAGAGTATAGGTCCATCAATGCAAGATGAGCTGATAAAATGGCAGAACTGAAAGGACCTTTGCAAAAATCTAGTCTTTCATTTTAAGGTTCACAGAATAGCATACTTTTGCTAGGTGGTCACAGCATCGAGATTTGGGGCCTAGAACCAAGTCCTCAGACTCCCAGTTCTTTTCCTTCCCCACAGTGGAAGGCTGAAGACCGTGAAATGACTTTATGCAAAGATAATGCTAATTAGTGTTGAGCACCAGCATGGAATTGGTAATTCTGGGATTCAGAATTGGGGTAACATTAAGAGTCAGGGAATTGTAGACTAAGAAGGAGAATGTATTTCATATTTTAACATAGGCTCATAAATAAGAAAACCCAGAAAAATTATCCTGAAACTGAAAGGGAACTCTCTTTAACTGAGAGCGGGTGAATGATTTCAGAGTGTTGAATCATTCTGCCCCCACCCCCCTCCCCTGCTGTCTTCAGGCTAAGGATGCGGCAGAAGAAATCAAATCCAAGATGTTTCTTTTCTGCTTGAAATCATCCTGCACCTTTCCAGTCCAGGCTTTTTCATGGCATTGACCAGAAGGAACACTTGATCTCTTCACAGACCTCAAGGTCAACCTGTGCCTTCAGGGCCTGTAGTATCTCCATCAAGAACAATTGAATCTGAGGAGCCTCAGGATGTTGCATGAAGAATTTCTGATCAATACACCCACTCTCAGGTTCAGAAAACAAACATCCGCTTCATCATCCAAACCTGTCCGCACCCAGCATCCCCACTTGTGCCTCAGCCAGTATTTGAACCAAATTGCCACTCATATCCTGCCCCAGCAGTTGCAGGTTCTGAGTGCCTGAGATGGGGAGCTAAAATCCTCCTAGCATTGTTTCCCCACCAAAGACAGTAACAAGGTCAGATGAGCACGGAGGGTGAATGACTGATGTTCTTGAGTATCTTCGTTCTCATTTTATCCTGGGCTCAAAAGAGAGACCAAAATGCACTCACGCTATAAACTCTGCGGATTTTGGTTCCTCTTAGTGCTTTCAGCAAGATGGAACTGGGACAGCCTTTTTTGTTAAGTAGCTCTGTTTCAGGTAATCTTTTTCAAGGAAAGAAGTTTACAGGGTTAATGTACTCCTCTGGAGGCTGCAGGGCTTCTGTTTTCCTTTGAGGGAAACTCACCCCCCACCTCCAGCCTCCAGAGTCCCTGTTTGGTGACTCCAGAGGTGCTCTGTACATCTTGGGGAGGGACCCGCAGTCTCAGCCCCTGGGGATGGGGGGCAGGAGAGTCCACCTTGCATCCAGGGTCCCAGATCTTCAGCCACAGATGTGCTTATTTCTTTATAATCTTTGAGCTGGTCATGTAACAAGCTTGGTAATTTTCTCATGTTAATATGCATCACTAGACCTTGAAATTTTCCTCTGTACCTGTGATCATTTCATCTTTCGAATTCTAATTTTATGAACTGGAATTTGACTGTTCAGTCCTACACTATTGGTGGGTTTTGGGGTAGGATTCTTATAGTTTTTCTTAGTTTCCTTTCATGCAAAATGCAGACACTGACAGCTCTGAGTTCAAAGCTAATATATATATATAGAGCACTAAGTGCCCAGTTTATAAAGTACTCACTCACTGTCCCTGTTATTACTCAATTAGATGGTATGGCGACCTAATGTTTTCTTTTAAAAAAAGGTTTATCTTTTTATTTATTTTGTTTTAAATTAATTTTGCTTAAATTAATAGTCTCACTTAATCTTTGGTTTTTATATCAACTTTTTATTAAATGATCAGTCAGTTGGGGGAGTCTGATTTCCCATCTCCACCTGTGCACACCTTATCATACCAGCACATACCAGTGCTCTCCTTTTGTGTATTGTTGTCATTTAAAAAATGTTTTGCAAAAAATTGCTTTGCAATGAGTATCCATTCATTTTTATTTTATCTTGTTTAGTACTATATTTCAGGCTGTGAATTTCTAAGTATGGTTTTAGCCACCCTATAATCATAATTTTAGTTTAGATATTCTGAAATTTCAGTTTGGTTTCAGTTTAGAAGAAAATCAATAGCTTCAAGATGTTGGGTTTTTTTTCTTTTCTATTTTAGTTATTAAACTGCAGGATGTTTTTTTTTTCTTCTTTTGCTTGGTATTAAAAAAACACAATCTTTACTATTTCTAATTTTGAAATTCAAGAAGGCCTTCACAGGCATTGAAAATACAGTCCACTCTGAAATGTTTCAGGGAACTAAAATGTATATTGTTGTTTGGACACTGACTTTATGAAACCAGTTCAAGTATCAATACTTGAACTGGTTGGATAAAATTAAACTGCTAGAATAAATAAATGTTTTATACAAACACACTCTTCCAGTTTCCTACTTTATATCTAGTTAAACAACTCTTTATATTACATTCTTTCTGTGCAAATAACAGGAGTAGCTTCTGTCTCCTGACAGAACACTGGCTGTACAGGCGCTGGTGACTGTTCTAATAGGCAGAGTGGGGCATGGAGGGGACATCCCTGCACTCAGGATCTGAGACAGAAGCTCACAGCTACTGTGTTCACCTTGCTCGTATCCAGCCCACAGCAGTGGGGGGACAGAGAGAAGGGACCGGTAGGAAGGGTCATGGCCAGGTCTTGAAGTGACATACACACTGATGGTTTCTGTTCACTGTCCACTGGAGAACACTCCTCTGAAGCCGTTCATCTGAGCATTCATGTGAGCAGTGTTACCCTGAACACGAGAATAGATTTTAATGGATAGCTAGCAATTTTTGATTGCTGACTTTTGGTTTTGCTATATAAATTTAGGCCACTTATAGTCTAGGCACAGATGTAAAACTTTTTTACCTTTAATTCTATGTGTTTTCATATTAAGTGAATAGTTACCATTGTAGCGGTTCTGTCATTTGTTCTGTTTTCTATTTTGTGCTATTTTGGCCAATTTTCTGCACTTCTTCCTCCCAACCTTTAAAACTAAGCTGGTATTTTCAATGCTCAACTTTAAAAAGTATCATTTCTTGAACTATTAACTTCTTAAAAAGAAGTGAATCTTGACTTCTTGCTGTGAAAGACAAAGAAATTAGCTCACTCATTCTTAGTCTTCAGCCCCTACTGAGTTGCCAGCAAACTCTGAGATTTTTGTCCCAGTTCATTATTTCCATTATTATACATTGTGGAGTTTTTCTTTCCAGATATCTTTATTATATACTTTCTGCAACTGTAAATGTCATTGTTGCTTACTAGTACTTTTCATTTTAATGGCTTTGTCAAATATTGTTTCTAAAAAAGGTTCACAGTAGTTGTAACTCTCGAGTCCTTGCATATCTTACTTTCTTCATTTGTAGTGGTTGAAAAAAGCAAATCTTAGGTCAAAAATCTTATGTAACATTGAACTGGTGTGTGGGAGTTAAACATTAGGGTTTAATCCAGACTTCTCCCAGGTGTTTCAGCGTTGCTTATTCTGTATCATTTGTTTCCCTGAAACTTGATATGTGCTCTTTATCTAACAATGTACTTATTCCTTTTAAGGAAAGCGATCATGTCTTTGACCTTTGTATTTTTGCTGCCATCACCACCTTCTTTGCCTATGGACACCATTTTCTTTATGTTGGATCAAACATCCATGCCCATCTTTATTATATTCCATCTCATTCATTCATTGGAATTAACTTTTTGATCAAATATCACAGAATAAGAGGTAAGACCAATAACAAAGAAACTAGTGAAGCTTCACTAATGATTACATTGTGTTAATTTTCTCCATACAACTTGTTGCCTGTGACCCCAATCCCAACTAGAACATAAGTTCCATTAAAGGGAATTTGTCTTTTCTTCATCATTGTGCCAGAAGAGTAGCTGACATGTGGTAGATATTTGGTAAGTATCTGAATTATTTCAGTTTCCCCTGTATGTCAGCAATTCAATTTTCCGTTCTGTAGATTTTGTTCTTAGTTGTTTCTGATTTATGAAACTTGTTTTCCAGGCTCTATTTTTCTATCTTATTGCATTGTCTCATTCTCTTTGATTTCTTCTTTCATGTATTCCTTTACCCTTTATTCTGGAATTCAGGCATTTGTTGTGGAGGATGTTCTATTTCCTAAAGTTATTTTCAGAACAGGTTCTATGCCTACATCCCCTTTTTCTCCTGTTGTACTTTTACATAGTTTACAGGCAATTTCTTTCCTTCGTTCTCATGACTGGCTCAGTAGCTTTATTGGCACCCAAATGCAGTGTGGGTGGTCTTTGAAGTCCCTTAATTGAATCCTCCTCTTCTAGCTGCCTAGCTGCCTAGCTGCCATTTCACCCCAGATAGTGTTCCCCATGTCCAGAAGTACTGAACAAAGGCCAGGCATGGAAGATGAGGCGACACTGCAGCAGCCCACAGCAGTGGTCTTGAAGGCTGGGCCAGATGCCAAATTGTACAGTGACTCAACAGCACCATGAGATGGTACCAGAGAACCAGAGGCTGTGGTCAGCTCTTGATGATTCTGGGGCACACCTGACAGCCCCTTGAAGGCTACATCAGAGGCAGGACCAGTGGTTGAATCTCTGTGAAGGTATCGTGATCTAGAAGTCTGTGAAGGTCTATGAAATCTGAGAAGATGTGGTGAATTCCATGGAGGTTGACTGTTTGACGTGTCTCTTCAGTGACTAGGAACAAAATTCTTGGAATGTGGTCTTATGAATCTTCCTCTTTGAAGACTGACTGCTGACTTCTTCTAAGGTAGTTCAAAAATGCTTCTTGCTGAAGAACTAGTGACTGAATGGATCAAGCTGGTTCTTGCTTTGCCTTAAATCCTTCAGAATCTTCCACCCACAGGTCTCACTAGACCATTTCCAATCTTCAGCATCTGACTAAACCGTTTAGCACTTTTCCTCTCCTTTTCTATTTTTAAATCCAAATAATTTACTAACGAAGTGAGCTTGAACATGACTGCTCAATTTAGTTCACACCTGATTGGTCAGTTTTTGAATCCTTGAGACCAGTATTATGGGAGAAATAGCCCAGCCCTATCTGCACTCAGTTCAGAGCAGGCTGGTGGGGCTAGTGACTACAGGGAGCCATGACTAGAGCCAGACTCACCAGGACCTGGGAGGATGCACACAGGTGATGGGCTAAGACCAGCATGTTTCAGCTCTAAAAATGCTGTCTTGTCCCTCACCTCTGGGGGCCTCAAGGATTTGGTAATAGTGGGGTGGTATGTATGGTGGGGAAAAACTTCTAACTGTGAGGGATATTTTACTTTCTTCTCAAGATGCTACTTTATGTTAGTCTGTTTCCCTCCAAATGCGTTAAGACTTTTCATAATTTATCTAATGACTCTGTCTTCACATTGTGTAGCTTCTGGGAGGCCACAATAAAGGAGATAAATACAAATGCTGCGAGTCTTTTGTTTTTCTGTTACATTCAGAATTGATGAGGTGGCACTGCTTCCTTTGTTTCTATTTATTTATTCATTCATTCGTTTGACATTGTTGTCTACCTCAGGGTTCTCCCTCCACCTTATCACCGGTGAACTGGCACTGCTTCTTTTGAATGCTGTGGGTATTGTTTTGCTGGTCCTTTTCCCCTTGTTTTTCATGTGTGTTTTCAGTTTCTGAGGTGGAGCAGTTTTAAGATATGACTGCATACTACTATACCAATTTGTCTCTCCTCAATTTACATGCGACCTTTCTATGCTATTTTAATATTGTGCTGATTCCTCTAACGTTTACGTGCCATCTTCTCAGCATTCAAGATCAAGAAGGGCTAAAAGCATGTCTGAATGTACTCTTGGTGAAAAAGAGCAACAGTGGGGCTATACCCTCAAAAGACAGTGCCAAGATAGAGGAGCGGTCACTGTCTATGACTTTTTGCCCACAAGCACAATTGCAAGACCACTCGGGTTCAGAGAAAAACAGCAATAGGGTTATATAACAAGGGAAACAGAGTTACTAAGGCTATCAATGTTTATCTCACCTCACAGTTTCCACAATTTTCATAAGTCCCAAACAAAAGATTGCTCGTTCAAGATGGGACTGAAACTCAGGGCAAACCAGAATGCAGTGGGTCAGGATCCAACTCACGATGGCAATGGGAGGTGCTCACAGGTGAGGCCACTGAGATGACACTGTAGTGGCCCACAGCAACAGTCTAAAGGCTGGACTGGACAGCACGGGAGATATCACCTGGAGGCAGTGCTGGTTGACAATAGTGGTGGACACCTCTCAAAGACGACCCAGGCACTGATTATCTGTCATCTGTCACCAGTGCTGGGCAGCACTGATCAGAAGTGTGGGTCACCACTGGTCACCAGGAGGTACCAGTGTTGACAGCTCTTTGTGAATTGTTTGCCTCCACCACCAACAAATAACTGAGATACCAGGCCAAAGCCAATCAAAGGCAGGGCTGGAGGCAGACGCAGTGGCTAGGTCTCTGTGATGGTTTTCAGCTTTTCATTTTTCTTGAAAGGTTGGTTGTTGGATGTTTCTTCTTTCTTCAGAGGTAAGGAACAGAGCTGCTCTCAAGCTGGCTCCTGCCCTGCCTTATATTCTCTTTCAAGGGTTTCCCACCCTATAAACATGATTGCACCATTTTCAATTCTAAGCGACTGATCGACCATTTTGCACCAATAAGTCCATTCTTGACTTTCAATCTGAGTAATTAACAAGCTGACTAAGCCAGATTGGTTCATTTAACTCATACCTGATTGGTCCATTCTACAATGCAGGCACCAAATATAAAAAGGGTAAAGAGAATTTGATGCCGGTCCAGACAGGCTTATAAGCCATAGTCACAGCTGGCCTCAGCAGGGTCCAAGGCACTCTCCTGCCTATGATCCTCCGTGTGCCCATGTGCAATAATGCGGGAACCTGCAGTAGTACTGGGAGGCAGGTCTTAGCCACCGCAGGGTGGCTCTGTTGGAAGTACTCTGTCTTAGCCTAGGAATTCATGAGCCTCTACGGTGTGTGGCTCCAGGGAGCCACAGAGCTGGAGTAAGTGCACTGAGGACCCACCATGCTCCTCCCTCTAGCCCTGAACCAAGGGCCATGGGGGTTTCTGTTGGCGCCCATGCTGGGGCTTGCTCTGGCACAGAACAACCCTACCTGTGTCGCACTACTGAGCTGTACGTCCTGGCGCAGCATTAGCAAGAGAATCACTACCACCTGCTGTCACTACCACCTGCTGTGGGTAACCCGAGCCTCAGGGGGGGACCTGCCACCCACTGCCACTTGTACTGCTCATAAGCAGTTCCTGAGGTCAGGTGCCTGAGGTGTGTGGGGGGCCCAAACCCAGGTAATCCAGGACTGCCATCAAGCCTGGCCACTACGGTTGGCCTCCTGTAGTCATCCTGAAGCCTCGGTTGCATGGCATCCTGGATGCTGCCCAGTGCAATGCTCTGGTGGCCAGTGGAAAACTCCCACCTACAGCAGGAGCCTCAGTGGCTCTTTGCTCAAATCCAGCCAAGGGAGGGGCTGCCCAATCGCTATAACATCCTCCACCCATAGCTTTCAGATGGGTGCACAACAGCCAGTGGAACAACAGGGCGGGAGGCTGCCACTCGTGCGGCTAGCAGCTCCTGCCTTCGGGCCCAGGTGCTGCTCCTGGGTGGACCTGGCAAAGGTAGTCATGCCCCCAAGCTTGTACCCTGGGGCTCTGGTGTAACTCAGAGTTCTTGTGAACAGTTAAATTTATTCAGGTGTTCAGTGAATATTATTTGTTGCACATCAAGCACTACAAAGCTTACCGCAAATTGAAGGAGACATTCCACACTCTGATTTTTGGAAACTGAAATATGATGTTTTCAGACTTGAATAAAAGGAAGGAAATCTGAAAAACACCAAGTTCTGAAAAATGATACTCTGAGAACGTAGTTGAATTTGATATTCAGTCAGGAGTTTTCAACAGACGTTGCTTCTACAATAAACTTATACAGTGAGCCTGCCATTGTGATAAAGTAAGTTTTAAATCACATTTAAATCTTGTCATGCTTGGATATATGTGCTAATATTTTCAGTCAGTGTCTAGCACAGCTGTTAAAACCACTTAGACTCTGCAGGCCAAATGGGACTCCCAACATTCATTGAGTTCTGTGTTCTGATTTTTACTTTCCTGGCATTTCTAATTAGACAGTAGAGTGTGGCTTCTGTAAAGGTGAACATTAAGCTTTATTGATTCTGATATATCTTTGATAACAAATTGTGAATTTCATCAAAACCAGAGTTGATACATATCTTACAGATTCCCAGGGCCTTCAGTACCACCAGAAGACTTCTGATGCTGTGTATGTAACATTTGAGCAGGAAGCTAAAACTCATTTAGGAAATAAACATTTGCAAATGATGTTTGATTTCAACTAAGCAGCAGATTTCTGATAACTTTTCAGCTCATCAGACTTTTTTAATTCTTAAAAATGCAACACAGTTTACTTGCCTACAAATTTCAGCAAATATTAAGTAATTCAAGTTTTTCCTTTGATTTCCATTTTCCAGCTACAACTTTCAATCCTCATTTCTTACTTTATTGCTTCATGTTGGTTTTTTTTTCATACTTGTATTTTATAAACTAGCTTCACCATTCCATTTACATAAACTTTCTTTTAAGGATACACCAAGTCATTTCATCATCTTCTTTGTCACTTCTTACCATATTCTATATTAATAGTCTGTAATTCTATAATAAATTCTTAATATATTCTATAAGGTCATATTTCACCTCATGCGCTTCCATTTTCTCAACCATGATTTCTTCTGCAAGACTGAAGCCTGTACCTCAAAGCTATGGGAAATGCGACTGACTCTAGATTTTACCACATGCGCAAACGTTCATTTATTTGTCTTCAAGTTTGATTTGCTACTGAAGCTACTCATCCTTTCAAGACTCTACAAATGGGTTGCATTTTCTTTTCTATGTGCCAAGTCTGACAGCCCAGGTAGAACTCCATTATACTAGCTAGAAAAATGACACTCTTTGGAGCAGGGCTCAGACTAATAGGCTGCATTGTATCGTTCCGTCAGGAAATACAGTTACAAAAGTTAAATGCTTTATATGCTTTTTAGTTTTATTGAAGAAATTTGGCAGAAAAATATGCCTAACGATAAGTGCCATAGCTTCTCCTCCATTTCATTTCCAATCAAGTAAATGAAAACACCCAGGAATCAAACTCAATACCACAAACCTGAGAACAAAGAATGTCTCCTATTCTGATTCATGAAATCAGAAATAAAATGTAATGACTTTTTATTTTTAGTAGCGTAAACTCTTAACAGTCCATATTTCAAAATAATATTAGACATGTTCTCGTTTTAATAAGAATTCAAAGTCAAAAATGCTAACCAAGGTATAGATTTATTATAATGTATTTTAATCCCACCCTATAGTTAACACAAATACAAAACCACAGTCTCATTGATAAGGTAAAAATTATGAATAGTTCTGATTAGTAAAATATTAACACAGTTTCTGAGAATCAAAATATAAACTGGTTGATTTTTTTTTTTGTTGTTGATGCATATTGGTATTTTCTTCTAGCATGAAAATACTGCTGTAAGGAAATATTCGTCATTCCTTCCATACCTTTTCATTCCCAGTATGTATTATTAGGTGGCAAATTCATATTCATGGCACTAGGTGGGAATTTAGTTCAATGAACACCAATTTATTTTGGTGAGTTATTTGATCATAAAACATGCAGTAGAGAACCTCCATAAGCTATTTCTACTGTTCAGTAAACATTATTATTGTTGCTGGCATAATCTTAAGAACTGTTTTTTGTCTATTTACTGTTGGATTGGCTATAGTAAACAACAGGTTTGACAGCTTTGGCAAGGGTGTAGTAACCGCATCAGCAGCATAACTAACCCTACAGTAATGGCCGCCTTAATTAAGCTTCAACACAAATCTTAACCTACTTTCTAGAAAATGAGGTTCAACAGAGTTTCGTCCACCTTCCTCCCTAGCTGACCAGGCAAGGGTCATCATTGCTTGGCTTGACTTCTCCTTCGAGCAGCAAATTCATCACCACCTTAGTCAAGTAGCTGCAGGTCCCTCTTTTCCCCAGTGGAGGAGTATTGTAAAAGGAACTCATGTCATCCTACAAGGAAAAGAGTAGCAAGTCATTTGAGTTTTTGTTTGTGAAAAGTTGACAGGTAAAATCAGTGTCAGCCTAGGGGGAAAATAAATTCATAGAAAGATTTCCTCATGAAAAACTGGAGCTTCTTGAGCATATCTTTTATTTTCCTGAGGCATCTTTTCAGCAAATAAAACAAAGAAAGACATTTTTCGTATTCTCATAGTTGCTGATAATTTTTATTTACATAGGGAACCATTTTTTAGAGATGAACATAAAATATCAAACAGAGAGCCTGGAAGGGATTGCATCAGGTAGGACCAGCACTGATGGATGCTATTACTCAGCTCCAGCTCCCCAGAATTTAATTTGATAGCCTTCTGGAATCTATGCCTCCTCTCTGGTAAAATACATTTTTAACTGCTAACTATCTAAAAATAATTATCTCTTCCTAGATTTTTTTTAGTCAGGACTTCATAGCTGAATAGACTAGTAATTAACTAAAAAGTAACAACTTCTCAAGTATGTAGGCTTCTCTGACCTTCTCAACTACTCTAGTTTACACACTGTGAATTTGTTTTACAAGTTAAATAAGAGATTAGGAATATTTTGAAGAAATGAGACAGTAAGAAATTTCTCAAAGATTTCTTTTCTCTACTTACTTGCTTTTCAACTTCCTTCAGTTGACTCTCATCTTTTTGAAATTCATGAAATGCTTCTTTCACCAATTTGTCAAGATCTACTTTGTCTTGAAATTCTAGTTCAGGGTTTCTTTCCAGTACAATGGACACAACCATTAGTAACTAGAAGAGACAGGCACTGAAAGTCAATTATACGACCCATAAAAGTGACACAGGCTGGACATGTTTTCATTCTTTAATCAGATTGATGGATGACTCGTATTCCACAGTGTGTTCTATACAATTAGAGGCTTTAGGATTATCTATGGGTGGAATCTTGCTAGTTTTTTAAACCAGTAGCACAAGTTCTGTCTGGTCGCTGCATTTTTCTCTTTTTTCATCGAGTGCACCCCCCAAGTTGTACAAAAATGTTTTCAGTCACTTAATAAAACTAATAACGTAGAAAAATGACTCTCCTAACTCAGCACATAATCCACAGCACTCTGTCGGCCCATGCGTCTGAACTCTTTCTGGCCTCTGGGTGTCAGTCCTTGTTGGGAAGACAACACAATCAGTGTGCAGTAGAGCAAAAGCTGCCACAGAACAGGCAACAAAGCTGAGGAGGTGAGTTCTGCACAAACACTTGATCTAAGCAAAGATCAAGTGATCTGAAGGTCAGTTCCCTCCAATATTCTGTGACACCACAGTTGTTTCTCAGGGGACGGTAATATTTTAAGAAATGAATCTCATCCTGCTCTTTGTGTGAATATTATTTGTTCTGTATAAACCATCTTATTTTAAGGCATCATCCTGCTGCTGGGTTACCTACACATCGATTCTAAGTAGTAACGCTCATTTCAGATGACAAACTATTACCTAGGAAGATTGTGTTGTAGCATACAATGTTTGCTAAGGACTTCCTGATGATGATTCCATTTCCTACTTTGAACATAAACAGAAATCCTGCCTCATCATTCCCAATCTGGGAAACTTACTGACTATATTTTATGGTACTGCTTTCAAAGCAGAATCTGAAAGAAGGAAAGCAAACACCTTCCATGACATCCAGGAGCTATAATGTGAGACCTGGTGGTCACAGCTTTAGCCAGGAGAATACAAATCTCTGTTCTAGTTCCAAAGAAAATTTTCTTCTGCAAAGAAGAAATGACCTCATTTTGATCAAGAAGAAGGTTTTCTAGGTGCTGGGCACTAGACACAAAGAGGCCAGCATCGTGAGAAGACATTCATGTTTCTAATAACCACGTCTTCTCCTGTCTCTTTCCCTCCCATCTCAGCCTCATTCTCAGATGCTATGAAACTGACTGGAGAAATTTTTCCAAAACCCCACTCAAGAGAGGGAAGCTGACTGCACTCAGCTCTGACTGAGACTCAGAGAGACCAGAATTAGGGTGTCATAACTAGCTCCACATTCATTGAGACAGCTTCTGTACCACCGAGACATTACTACCCACCTTAAGAAACACAGTGTCTGAGAGAGACATTCCTAGAGAAAGTGAAGATGACTACAGATTAAATTCATTCTTTGGGGGATTCTCTATTTGGTAAAATGGCAAGAGAACAGCATGTGTATTTTAGCAGCCACCTTTATACAAAGCAGTGAGGACACAACAAATATTACATGTTTGCACTGTTCATAGAGAGGGGTTGGAAAGATGCTTCTCGAAATACCACAACAATGGTCTCTTGCTACTATGTAAGGGGCATTTTTTGGTTTGCTTTTCCTTCTGTGACTTTTTGAACTATTAAAACTTTCTATAATAATCATGCATCATTTCTGTAAATAGAAAAAAAAAACTAGAAACAAGATAAATAGGAAATGGTCACTTCCTCTGCTTTATGGTGCTGTTAGTGCACTTGATGTGTCCTGATATGGTTCAAAGGCAGCCATCTTCTCTGGACTCCACTGGAAGAGATTTGGAGTAGGTGAGGGGTGGTATTACGGACCTCTTGGGTAGTTGCCCTCATACTAGCTTTCAAGGAGTAGACACAAAGTGTTTCTTCAGCAATCTACATTTCTTAGTACAAACCTCCACGATGATCTGTCTGTATTTTGGTTGGTCAATACTTCCCAACATGTCTTCAACAAGGAGAGAGAAATTCATCTCATACATGGTCATATCTGACAGGGTTGGTTGCTAAAAAAAAATTAAATAACTCCGCATAAGCAAGTTGCATTGTTATACTCTGGTTCCCATTTAACAGAGCAATTTCATTTTCTAATCAATAATCTTTTTCAGTTGCTATAAAGCCATAGAGAATACTTTCAACTATTCAACTGAATTTTATATATGTCAAGCCACTGAAGCCAACCAGCTTGACTACTGTGATAAATTAAACTGCCTGTTTTTTGTAGTTATCTTCACAATACTAATTTTTAGGGGAAAGGACTATATTAGCAATTCACTTTGCTATACAAAAGGAACAGCCAAAAATCGAGACAAGCAATAAGGCACATATTGCTTTCGGAATGAATATAAGAAGATATGGTTGCTGTCAGACTCTAAGCATGTGAGATTCTCACTGCAAGATTTTACATCACTTCTGTAGCTGGGGCTTCCTGTGCTGGCAGCACAAACATACACACAAATAAGCAAAAACAACATTATGTACAGAAATGGTAAGCAAACAGTAAAAAGTAAAACTAAAAAGATTTTTTTTTGAGTCTATCGTTTGTATTTCATTTAAAACAAGAGTATTATGTAATTTCCAATTCATTTGTCATAAGCCAGAAGAAAGCAGAAAATAAACTCAAATTTAAACCCAAGTCTGGGCAGGGTGAATAACCTGTGGAGAATGGGAAGGACGTCTACTTACACATCTTAGCCTGCAAGGTGCAAAGCAGCTGGAGTTATAAAAGGATACCAGAGATGTAGAGCTGATGAGTCATATTTATTTGCTTTTATCTCAACGATGACTTACTGTGAACTTAATCAGGCTCAGAACAACATGTAACTCAAAATAGAACCAGAAGAAATGTCCCCTTTCAATCAGTAACAGTCAATATATTCTGTCTGTATAATAATGTCTAGGTCCTATATGCAATATGGCCTATCTTTTGTGTTCTATGTTCAGTCCATTCCAACATATTGCTGACTAGGTATCACTTAATTTTGGGAAAATGAAGTCTGGTTGCAGAATGCAGTTAAGTATAATCGTTTAGCTGTAGTGTAATGGGATTAATAAAGGAACATTTCATGGCTTCACATCAGTTTCCTTTAATACCTAATCTAACACTTCAACCTAGCTACTATGCAACTGTGATCATTAAGCCTAGCGAAGTGAGGATCAAGCTTGCCATATCGTCTACTCTCTGGAAGGACTCAGGGTAAGCAATATAGCAGAAAAGTTCAGGGAAAAGAACTCCATTAGAAGTCCTTTTTGTTGACATGAACAGCAGGGAGCTGTACCTGTGGCAAATGCTTCCCAGCTACCATAATGCCATTGGGTGTGCGCTCCAGGATCTGCCACACTCTGTCATAGAAACCAGCAGGAGTTCGATTCAAAGACCCATCGATCTGACGCCTGTTCAACCAACATCTGTAGGCCAAAGCAGAATACCTCAGCTGAAAAACAAGTTTGTTCTGGTAGAAAACAGGGATTTCAGTGTGGTTTAATTGTTCCAATTGGGTGAGCAATAAAAGCCAAGTTCATCAATGATGCATAGCTACCATGTGCTATAGAGGTTACTAAATAGTTCATAGGGAAAACAGAGTTTCCAGAGAAGGAGAAAATCTCTAAAACTTTAAAAAAACTTAATAGGCAAAATGTTATTCTCTAGTAAGTCCTAAGTTTGCTCACTATGTGAGTACATGACTTCCTAATATGCAAAGTAGCTCCACTGAAAAACAGTAATAGTTTCAAAATAATTTTATGTGGCCCTTGCATATAAGTGTAAGTTCTTTGAAGGTATGGATATCATGCAGTTGAGTCACACCTATCTACCTCATTTGGGAAGGTGATTGATCAACATTTGGTAAGTGAGTGAATAAATGAATGCTTAAAAAAGCAATCCGCAGCCAATGAAATTACCTTACCTTACACCTATAAAAACTTCCTACTTAAAATGACTTAAGTACCATTGCTAAAAATCAAATATAAAAATCTCCCATGCCATAATTAGAAGGCAGTAGTAAGTCAAAATTGTAGATATTTTCGTGGATTGATTATTAAATATTAAAGACACAATAGTTCTATTCACAAACTACTAAAGATAAAGAATTTCCATAATTTGAAAAGAACACTCAAATGATATAGTAGTATATTCATCCAAAAGCTGAAGATATGAACAAATACACATTTTTATTTGGTACTAAAAAGGTGAGCAAAATGAAATGTGTTGTCAGCCACAGGGAGATACATCATAACAAACAATCTTTTTAGATATGAAAATAGCTCCGCAAAACATAGTAAATGGAAAAAGAAAAGCAAAACATAGTAAATGGAAAAAGACATTTCTGTCCCGGTGGAAGAGAAGCAATGAGGTTTTTTTTTACCAAATACATGAGAGAGGCATCTTTTTGAGATGTACAGTTTTCATTACTCAGCCCAAGCTGCATGGCTGGGTTCTGTGCTATGCTGAAGAGAAGCCCAATGATCCAGGGTTGCTTGAAGATGTGCTACTTTGGATAATGAGTGTGCAGACTGAATACCTTATACTCTTCACTTTTTTCCTATTCCCTCTGGCAATAATAATGAAAAGACGTTTCAGCATTCTCTTAAGTCTTGACTAATGCTATAAAGAGATGTTTGCTTAGAACAGAAAAAAAGTAAAACTATGTGGCTATTCACAATGGAGGCAAAGAATTGCTTTAGAAACACTTCCATTTTTATTTTCTGGCTTTTTATTTTGCAAAAGTTTAAACTTAGAAGAAAAGTGGGGGGAAAATGTCATAATGTTCCTGCATGTTTTACTTAGCTTCCTTGATTTTTTATCACCTGACATTAATAGTGCAGTATCAAAAAAATTGATATAATACTATTTATCTGACAGCCTTATTCAAATTTCACCAACTTTAGCATGAATGTCCTTGTTTTGGGCCCAGTGATTCAATCTAGGGCCCCAAGCAGCATTTAGTGGCCATGTCTCCTTAGCTCCTGTACTTCTGGCAGTTCTTCAATCTTCCTTTATCTTTCATGGTTTTGACACTTTAGAAATGTCAGTTGGCTTGCAGAATTCTCCTCAGTTTTCTCATGATTTGATCTATACATTTGACCACACCCAGAAACAGTTGTAACCCTTTCAGTAAATCATGGCCAGGGGTATGTGATGTGTCTTATTACAACTAATGGTAACCTTGATCATTGGGTTAAGGTGAAATCTATTATTTCTTCACTCAGAAGTTACCATTTTTCTTTTTTCAATTGAAGAGTATCTTAATTAGAAATACTTTGAAATTATGCAAAATTTCCATTACTCATCACACTTCCATTCATTAAGTTTAGTATCAAATAATGGCTCTTGTCTATTTATTTTTATTTTTTTATTTTTATTTTTTTGAGACCAGGTCTCGCTATTTTTGCCCGTGGAACTGCAGGCTCTCACTGCCCGGGGTACCACGGACTCAAGCAATCCCCAGCCTCAGCTTCCCAGGTAGCTGGGATTACAGGTGCACACCACCACGCCCAGCTATTTTTTTGGAACTAAGTCTCGCTACGGGCCCCAGGTGGGACTTGAACCTCTATCCCTAGCCCCAGCTGCTTCATAGGCTGAAGCTTATAAGCATGAGCCACCATGCCCGGCAGATGGCTCTTGTCTAAAAAACTATAACTGTGGCATTAGTCTAATGGCAAATCTTTTGTTCTATCATTCCATCTACACTTATTAATCAAAATTCTACTGGAAGGAAGAGTCCTTTTTCTTACCTTTATCTATTTGTTATTGGAACGGATGCATGAATATTCTGGGGCATAATCCAATACAATCATTGTTTATTTTGTTATTCAAATTGTCCCACCTTTGGTCATTAAATCACCTACAAATTATCTTCAGTAACCTTTGATACATCTCTATAATTTTTTTAGTACTTATGTATATTATAAAGTATGGACTTGATCTGATTTTTCTCCCAAATGACTATCTAGTGGCCCTATCACTATTTATTTTAAAAGTCCATCCCTGATTCAGTGATTTGAGATGCTACCTTTACCTAATTTCCCTTAGGGTAATATTTCTGGATATTCTATTTTGTTCAACTGGTCTATTTCACTGTTCATGCACCAGCATGGTTTAATAATGGAGGCTTTGCTATACGCTTTACTGTCAGTGAGGGCAAGTCTTTCTTTCATGTTTTCTAGTTATTCTTGTATGTTTGCTTTTTATATTTAGTATTAACTTTTCTAATCCCATAAAACAGGTAGGTGGAATTTTACTGGAATTGCATAAACTGACATTTTCAGATGCTGAGTATTGCTATACAAGGATGCTTTTCCATTTGTTTGAATCTGTTTTTAGAAGACTTCTTTTCTAGCCATTTCTAGGCATGTAACAAACTCTACTACATTGGAAAATATCAATTACACAAATGGTGATCAATAAATGTTCACCTAAATATATTATAAAAAATATTCTTCAATTCACTGGAGATGGAGTCACAGACAGCATATTTAAACATTTAGCCACAAACACTGATGCCAAAATGTTGGGAGGAAATGTTGAATACAACAAAGGCTCAGAAAGGTGACTGTCAAAATGGTATGAATCACATTCTTCACAGAATAATAATAAAAATTAAGTAACTTTAAGAAATTAGACGTGAAAAAAGGCATAAAATGTAAATGAACGCAAAATGACAACTAAAGATGGGTATATAATTAGAATCTGTGTAAACTACTCATTTAATAAGCAGCCTCTTTGATGCATTTTATTTCTTAGTAATATTTTATGAAACTCACATATATGCCAATGTTATGATGCTAGCATAAATCTAGAGGATTCTATGATTAGCAAAGGACCCTTGTTACCTCCCATTCTGTAGAGGCTGGAGAATATCCAACAGGAGTTGTTTGACTTCACTAGGTGACAGCTGATATAAGTCTACGGCTGGCTTATCTCCACCACGAATCTGTAGTTCATATTTCATAGCATGAATGATCCACCTGAAACAAAACAGGGGAAGCATGAGTGAATAACCCTTGAAAATCACCTTGCACTTCTCATGATAAATCAACTGCACTGACCCATCCAATGGGGAGTGAAGATAAGGCCATTTGAATTTCCTGAACCATTGATATAAATACCTCCATCAAGATTAGTGACATGACCAGACTCAAAATGAGACTGACTTTTGCACGTGATTAGGTAGCAAAAGGACGGACTTATGTTCATTTAGGTTCTTATTGAACTTATGTTCTACCAGTGTAAAAGCACTTAATGCAAAATGCAATACCATAGTGCTGAATTCAGTATCCAACTAGGCTGTCCACAAATAGCTGCCACACTGTTGCTGTTGTTTTTAACACTAGGTCTATGCAAGGACACACACACACACACACAAAACAATTAATTTAAGATACGGGCTAAGATATGCTCTTCTATAATGATTTCCTTATCAGAAAGGACAGCACTTTTGGACTATTTCCTTTACTTTGCAGTCATTTCTTAATGGGAAGGAACAGAGGAAGAATATCTGCTTTTGAAATATAGGAACACAGTTATCACTTAATTATATTAGTATATGAGAGAACATACTTGAATTAATAGCTTTCAGAAGAATCTATTCCCTAATAGATATTTAATTGCTGCTCATGTACCTATTTTTAAAAAATCTATTCTTTAACAGATTTTTTAAAAATGCTCATGAAAATTTTTTTACTATAAAAAAGTTTTAATATGATTACTTAGACAAACATTTATTGAATGTTATTTGTATGTCTGATATCTTCCAACTTGATATTATTATGTGCCTAAAAATGCCAAAAATATTTTAATTATCTTACATGTTGGTAATTCTATTTTTATTTGAGAAGCTTTCAATAAATGCCTTTGTAGCTTCATCTCATTTCATTTACTGTATTCTGAGGAAATAACTCATATAAACTAGTTACATAACCCAAAGAAAATCCTGGAAATAATACTGCACCTTAGTGGACCAGAACTCTACACATCATTAGGAAAAGCTAAGGAATTAGATCTATATAGAAAACCCCTATGCTCTACATCCTTTGCTGAGCACTGACTAATAAGCAGAGAGAGTGGAGGCCAGCATCGGGAAAGAAAGTGCCTTCACTCACTCTCACTGCCAGCCTCTCAAAGCGAGGAAGGTTGTGGAATGAGCCCTTACTGGGAGAAGCGCCTACTTAGAAGATTTCAAGTGATTAAGCAACTGCACCCAAAAAGCCATCTTTCTCTTGATACATCTCTTTAAAATACAACCCGCAGAGTTACTGCAGACACAGAGATGAAAAGGCTTGGTAGATATAATCAAATGATTGAAGTCCTTCTTTGAGCCAAAGTCTGCATGCAGCTCCTCTATGCCCATCCAGTAGTTCTCAAAAAAATAGTTGTGTATATTCTAGAACAAAAAGATCCACACCCTATCAGTTTAGTCCCTTATCTCATGCCCAAACTCCATCACTTTGACCCTTATCTCACACTAAGTCAGACAAGCTGTAAACACTTTCCTGTCTTAACAGGATGATAGGAACAGTTCTGTGTTAAGCAGAACTGGTCAGAACCCATTCAGAATCCCATTTGTGAGTCTCTGCCCCCTCAAACAAAGCAAGCATCCCATACTTATGTGATGACTTCATATTTCTTATTAGACTTCATATTTCTTAAAAGATGGTTAAGAAAAATGTTAAGATGTCCCAGTTGCCACAGAGGCTCATTTGCCTGCCTGCTGGGCCAAGCCAGGGCAGCAAGACCAAGAGGCCCCTCTTACTCTCTCAACCTCACTGTTCCTCCTGGTCACTGTCAGCCCTATTTTCTACTTACTTCACTAGGTTTGCTGTTGTTGTTGTTGTTGTCACTTTAGAGAGTTAGGAACTGAACTAGTTTACTAGTTAACTGCAAAGTATGTGTTGTAAACAATGAGATAATTAAGAGACATGAGAGATACACAGGATGCAACATAATTGAAAAACATACATATTGTTATATTACTGTTTGCTAGTTCTTTATAAATATTTAACAGTTGCTCATTGGTAAGAACAATAATGATGACAAAGTATTTACAAACAACAAACAAATGTGTCAGCTTCTTGTACAATAATAGGACATGTGAAGAATTAATGTTTGCAATTTGTATTTCTTTAATCAGTTAAAAAGAAAAATTGCATTAGATCTATGCTTGTGTCAAAGACTACAATTTCATTAGTTTGTCATCATCATTATTAGCTGTATTTAATAAAAATACTATGCAATCATAAAAGTCAAAAAGACTATGAAATAATAAAAATAACAAAAGTCATGAACTGTTATACTATAACATTTCAGTTACAATTAAGTGTTCCATGCACTTCTCTTTAAATACAAGAAAATCTGTTTAAATTGATTTGTCTTCTACTTACAATGTCCCTTCATTACTTATGTAACTTAAAATTTACATTTGAAGAAGTTTAATATAGTAATAAAAGGTACAACAAATTAAAAATACAAAGACCTGCCTTTCAATCTCAACAAGTCAACAGGATAAAAACAAAAGTGCAGGGAGTTACTGCTGTAGATTTAAAGTGATTTAAGGAACATAACAACTAATGTTTTGTTTTATATCTTGATTATTTAAAAAGTCATTCAGGGGACAATCAGAGAACTCTGAGTAAGAACTGAGTATAGAATTACTGCTAATAAAAGGACAAGCAAATACAGCTAATGTAAATTACTAACAATTGCTTATATCCATTTAAATAACAGGCATAAGGGAGTTTACATATTACTTACTACACATGGAAATTTTTTCATAATGAGAAACAAAAACAACATGGATTCTGAATACCGCAATGGTAGCCTACTAGCAAGTTTTTTAAAATTTTTTTCTCCTAATGGATATATTACTGTTAATTTGTTCAGCTCAATTTATGGAATTATTTTGAGGAACAAATAAGACAATGTATGTTAAAAGGCTTTTTGAAATTACAATGTCATGACAATGTTAGCAAACTCCTTTTATGTGCTGTCTTGAGTTGATGGGAGGTAATAAAACTTCTTAAGTCTTGAAGTTACTTAGGCAAGTGCCACATCCAAAATGCAAGGAGGTTCATCTTCTAAAATTAGTATTTTTTTCTGTTTTAAATGTTTACTTTTTAAAGTCCTACAAGTACCTGAGTCATTAAACATAGTCTATCACATTTACCTTTCAAGATCCTTACACCATAAACAAAAATAGAAATCTAAAACTTTCCCCTCAGGCTTCTTTCTTCTACTTATACAATTTCAGCAGTTCCATGAGCAAATTATAGAAAACATTGTAGTCAATATTCAACAAAAAATTATTTAAAAAAAAAAAAAGACTTAGAATAAAGACCTAACAGAGGCAAATAATAACTATTAAAAAAAGTTATTCATTTATTTGAAAAAAAGTACAATTTGTCAATTATTAAAATACAATCATTCATTAAATTATACCAGCCAAACAAATCTTTTTGCTTGCAATTCCTCAAAAGACTAAAACAAAAAAGATAAGTGAAGTTTAGACATGAACTACTATATAGCAATCAGAGATAGAAATTACTACATGAAGAAAATGAGGTATTTTACCTATTTTATAACTAGCAATTTAAAAAGGGCCATCAATTCCTCTGTATTCCTTTGCATGGGAAAAATCTGACTTCTTACCCTTTTTCTGCTGACAAAGTCACCAAGCCTGATCTGACAATGCCAGTATAAAAGCACTTAATGCAAAAAAGGGAAAGTAACAAATGGGGAAGGTCAAAAGAATGAAGGATATTCTGGGCTCAGATTCTTGTACATTCAGTCTGCCCAAATAGCCAGGGACATGCTCTATTTTCCAATAAGCAGATGAGAAAGCAGATATACATGACTGGTTAGATCAACCTTCACATGTATCAAAGTTTGACTTGAGGGCAATGAATGCCTCAGTATTGCTGGGGAAATGGTGAAGTGGTGGGCCTGTATTCCTGTAAGGCCCTGGAAACAAAATACTTCTAAAAACCTGTTGTGGGAACTTTAGTAACTATATTGTTTGCATATCAGCATTTTCTTTCCAACATGCCCCAATCAAAGAGTAAAATATAAAATTAAGGACATGGAAACTGATACATGGTTAACATGTTCTGGAAAAGTACCAAAAAGAGTAACAATGCTCCAGCGCAAGAAGCAAGTTTTAAAATAATTACTTTGAGGATAGTTCAAGATGTTAAGCAGGACTCCACAGCTGTCTGTATGCCCAGGTCCCTGGCTGTCGGGGGTCCCTTGCCAGTGGGAGCAAAGGGGGTCAAGGTTCCTGGGTAAGTCCTCTGAGCAGGGTGAGCCCTAGAGGGGGTATGAGGTGGGGGTTATGGTGGCCTCACCCACCAGCGGGTGGCTGCTGCACAGGGCAGCCATCTGCAGCCCAGATTGGTGCAGCCATTTTGCCCTCTGCTCCTAGCCCAAGGGAAGCATGGGAGGGCGCAGGCTTGGTCATCCATGCCGCCCCTGCGCAGGAAGGTACCAGTGTAGGCAAGCGCTCTCACTCCAGCTAAACTTCAGAGGATCAACAACATACACAACACAAACCCCAACATAGAATGGGCGAGGGACCATGCAAAAATCCAGCCCACAAGCCTGAGATGGACACAGCAGATGGACAACCGAGAGAACCAGTGCATGCGAGACAAGAGAAACAACTGTAGAGACGCGATGTCACCATGTGCACTTATGCGCTCACTGGGCCAAGAAGACCCAGGACTTCATTCTGGAGATGCCTTCAAGGAGAGCAACACACCCTCCCCACACTACAGGAGAGAGGAAGACCAAAGATGGGGTAATCGGCCCCACATCAAAACTGCAAACTGAGGCAGAGGAGATGATCTACAAAGGCCATTCATAGACGCATGTATTTACAGAGAAACTTCTTGACCAACACTGGCTGGGGGTGAGACCCCCTAAATCTGACACCAGAGCCATAAGGAAAAGCAGCAAAGCAATGGAGATGGGATTGGAGAAGATGGCCTGCATCAAGAAAACATGGACAGATCACAAATGAACATAGACTGGCCGCCCAAGGCAAACTTAAGACTGAAAACCTACCAGCAAGGCTTGCCTGGTTCCAACAACACAGTCCCTCACCCAGTGAAAGGACGCTGCCATAGGAAAGAGACTAATGGACTTAACACAACTAGTAAACAACAAAGAGTGGTGTTTGAGAGAATGGAAGGGCACCAGAGGGAGGAGGAGGGAAGGTATCCCCAAAAAACACAGAGGTTATGATCTAAAGAACAAAATAAATTTAAAAAAAAATTTACCTATTTACAAAATTTTTTTAAAATGTTAAGAGGGAGTTGTCAAGTTTTCTGTTAAACTAGTGAATGAATGACTCTGTATGAACAATTTATTAATCTATATAATAAGAAATTGAAAAATTGCAAGAATGGATCTTTTTGTCTAATTTATTTTAATACAAAGAGGGTGACAATTTGATGAGACAAATGGAGTTTGTTACCTGGTAACTAGAAAACAATGTACCCACCCACTCTATCCTTTGATGTAGTATCAGAATAGTGGCAGGAGAATTCCATCATCTCACTTCATTATCTCATGATAAATGCCAAAAGCAAACACCCTTGAGTATCAAATCATGCTAATGCACTCATACCCACAATGATCTCCTTTCATGTGCTCCACAAGTAATGTTAAAGTCTGGAACCTAGGGTCCTAAGTATTGGATGTGTGATCCACAGGTGTAGTTATGGCATCAGAAGACAAGACATGCCTGGATCATAATTCCTTACTGAGGGTGTCTTGGCAGTATGAAAAGCTAAGATGCAAAAGGCTTGATAACATATCCTCAAGGGTTATCTTCTATGAAAGCCTGATTGACAGAACTAGCACAGAAAGCTGTAGATTGGAGGTCTTTACAGTAATGGGCCTGTCAAGAACTTGATCTATTTCAACATGAAAGCTGGAGCACAAATCAATAATGAGACAGAAAATCAAATCATTATCAGACTAGAATACCATTCTTGCGAGCAGTTTAATTTTGTTCTCTGGAGTGCCTGATAGCAGTAAAGTGAAAAAATTGCATTGGCAGGGTTAACCTTGGGAAAAAAAAGAAATATGGTGGTATTGGTTTAAAGTGATTGGGGCACTGAATGATGTAAATAAAAATTTTAAAGCCCAAATGTTTCAGAGAAAGGGGAGAGGGAGAGACAGAGATTAATAGGTTAAAACAAAGAAATAAATGTAGAGTGCAAGGGGATTCTGGATAAGATGTACCATGACAGCATGATGTACCATGCTAAGATTTAAAAAAAAATTAAGTTCTTATTTCATATGTCCACTCAGTCTAGTGAATGTTGGCATTTTAGGAAGAATATGGTATTAAAAGGTGACTAAATTAGCAATCTCTTTAATTATAATTAACATCATAAGGACTATATAAATTAATGATGCCATTCATCAATTCTGAGCAAACAAAAACTGTCTGGGAAGTTCAAAGCAAATTTTGTAAGGAAATATAATGAGTATGTATTTGCTGCTGGCAACAAGCTATTATGCATGGAAACCATTCACTTAAAGAGCATTCACTTAAAAACCTTAAAATTTATTAAGGATGAAATCATGCAATAAAATCACATTAAAAATATTAAAAATTTACTTTTTCTTTTTCAGAGGGGCACTATCACAAGCTCCACAGATAACATAACTGCCATTGTCTGAAAGTGTCTGATATCCAGGGTTCCAAAACTTTCCTGTTAATGTGATAGAAGAACACAGTTGCCACTGAAGGCTCTAAAGTCTGCTGTATGTTTCACAAGATCCCACCAGGTGATGGAGTGAAACCTCGTTAGATGGCAGTGCAGAATCCGAAAGATTCTGAATTATAATTTCAGCACAAAATATACGGAGATTATCCTGTTGAGCCCTGGCAAAAAGATAAAGACACTTCTAGGGTGATGGTACTTGTAGGAACACAGAACTGGAAGGTAAGAGAAAATATGTGTTTGTTGACAGAGGGGACATCCTTTCTTCCATGGACTCTTGGGGCTTGTGGGGTGTAAAAAGAAATCCCTCAAGTACATGTCCTTTAAAAGCCATAAGCAGAGAATGCAGATCAACAAATGTCAGCGCTGTACTGCTGGTGCTGTATCCTTTGTGGTACACCTTCAATTCCTGACCCAGGGTAAGCACAATCTCTAATGAGGAAGTCAGAGCAGGGGCAGTCTCCCTGTTTTATAGGTAGGGGCATTAGAAGAAGGGGTGGAAAAGCATGAATTCTGAAGTTATTCACTGTTGATTCAAATCCTGGTTCTTGAGTTTATGACCTTGAACAGGTACTTAACTGCTGAGTTTTCATAGAATCTCAATGCATCTCTTGCAGTGTGAAGGGGTAATTTAGAATCAGTTCCAAATCAGTCCCATTTCCTTGGTCTCCCGATGAATGAAGGCGTAACATCTTACTTTTTCATATTTGCTAACTTATCACTACTATCCAGTCTCCTTGGTTTCCCTTACACTGTACAATGTTAGAGTGTACTGACCCTATTCTGGAGGATAGACACACTAAAAAGAAAAACATCTGGAGCCAACACATACTGTAGTTGTTGCATGGACACTTGAATACAAAACGAGCTGTGAGTCAAAATCATATAGAAAGGACTATAAAGGCCTTTGAAATAAATAGGAAGACCTGCTTCCATGAGACAACAGCAGTTTGCTTAAGTGAAAACATGCATAAAGCACAGAATATTCAAGAACAAGAATGCAGAGGTCAGACACACATGGGTGCAAATTCCATAAAAACAGGTTATCTAAGCTCTCTGGATCTTAGTTTGTTTACTTTAAAATGGGAGTCCTAGTGCCAACCTCAAAGTTGCTGTATGAATTATCAGCTACTATATATGTGAAGCATTTTCAGCATAGTGTCGATTAATATAATAATATTATTCCGCTAGAAAATGAAATGCTGCCAGCTGTTGCAAAATGGAAAGAACTTGAGGGAATTATGCAAAGAGAAATTAGTCATCAAGAGAAGATAAATATTGACTGATTACACCTATATGTGCAAAATAAAGAAACTAAGGAGATATGTGGACAAAATAAACTAGTGGATATTGAAAACAGAAATTCAGGTATTAGAGGTGAAGAAGGATGGGGGCAGGAGCAAAGCTGGAGGGAATATAATGCATAATGGTTTTTTTCCCCTTCTTTTGGTGCCCAGTAAACAACACAAACAATATCATGTATTTTCCAGTTAAAAAAAAAATAAGTGTCCAATAAATATCTGTGGTTATGTTGCTGGAAGATGAGAAGAAGGAAATGGTTTATCATAGTGAGTTTTTGAGTATAATCACCTGGTGCTATTCATATGCATATGCCTTTAGATTCTTACTGGGATGCTGCTTAGAGAAATGCCTTTAGAAGGCCACCTGCAGCAGACTCTAATTTGGTTAACTACATTAGTTCATGAATGAACTAATGAATGGAGAAAATCACTACAAGCTTCTACCCTCCATGTGCATGACTGGATTTTCATATAAAGGAGGTCCTGTTTAGCTTGATCATTTCCTGAAGCACAAGGATGTTACAAACAAGTACATTATCAAAATTAAAAGAGCACTTTCTCTAATGAGTTTTTCCCAAATTTGATCTATTCTTCCTAAATTCCATCATAAACTTCTAGGGCCTGCTTATAACTATGTATCAAGCAATGTGTCATTGAGCATCTCCTATGGAGCTAGACTCTGAAAGAAAGGAAGATCTGGTCCCCATCTTCAGTAGAGAGCAGTTTCTTAAAGTACTCACCATAAAAAAAAAAAATTAGACTGCTCCTAATTGAAATGTCTCAGTGTTTAGAGGAGTCCTTTAAGTCTGTTGTAAGAAGGAAGTTGAGCGGGGATACTGCTAGTATTCACTTGGGATATAATACTATAATTAATTCCAGGGTGAATTTTAGGACTGAATAAATAAGATTTCACAGTAAATTTCTTTACAGAGAAATTTAGTTTTTTGCTGTCACTAAGTAAATCATAGATTACTTTCATAACATTTTTATTTTGGGTGACGCAGTTTAACCAAAATATATTATGGATCAAGGAAGACACTGAACATAGAGAGTGGCAGATACAAAAAATAGGAAGGAAGCTATTTTAGAGCAAACTATCATACTTTACTCTTTTGCAGAGAAAGAAGCTTCAGGCTGGATGTGAATTCAAGAAACAAAATTACATTGGATTTGTCACAGAAAATAAATCAGCCTAAAATACTGAGTAAGTAATAAAGGAAAAACTACTAGAAACTGGAAAAAAAAAACCAGTATTGTAACATCTTGGAAAACTGTTAACATTTACTCTCAGGCTTTATTTGAACCTCTGCAAGAATAATTATCACTTAAAGAGGCTCTCCTGAATAGAACATTTAGTACCCAAAAAATGTGCTTCAGTCTGCCTCAGGAAAATGCTAGGTCTGTGACAATAGAGTACTTTTGGTACCCTTTGTGGATATGGTCCTTATCCTCATATGTACTCAAAAGGTGGGAGGTGAATATATTTGAGCAAATAAATACTGAACAGATTTTGGTATGATTTAAAATTCTTATACTTGATGCATAATGCCTCAAAATCTTTGAAAGGAACAATTTTAAGAGATGAAAATGAAGGTCAAGTTCTAGCAATGTGAATTCATTTCACTTCTTGATCAAAAGAAAGAATAAATAAAGAATGGACTAGTCACCTGAAAAATACTGTAATTGAAATTAGGCAAACAGTTTAAAAAACAGTAAACTTAACTAAAAACTTTAAATAAAACTGAAAAAATAGAACTTAATATGTTGAATCTTCTAGAGTAAAAGAACCAAAAACTTGATGTATAATTTTACAAATTTTTCTCTCTCTATATATATATATGTTACACATATGTACAACAGTATTCTTTTGTAAATAAAAAAAGAAAAGAACAATTCATGTGTAATTACTTTTTTTTAACTTAATTTACCTTGGGTACCTATGTCAGGAAATAGACTTTGTATGATTTGGAATGGCTGCACAATATTTTACTGACTGACTATAACAATTTATTTAAACAATTTCCTACTCATGACTAGCTGGATTCTTCCTAAAGTTTCATTATTTCAAACAATGTTTCAATGGAGACTACTATAAAATGTGTCTAAATAACTAGAATGAGAACTGTTGAAGCAAAAATCACATAGATACTACCAAATAAGTGACTCATTTCCTATATGTAATTTTTGAAGGAAAATGGGTACTAATTTTTCATAAAGTATTTCATATCCATATGCAAAGCTAAAACTAATGAACAAAATGGCAGTCAATCCAATAATAAACATGAAGGGGAAAAAAGAAACGAAGAATACATGGTAAAGGAAAAAATATAAAATGGTAGGAGTAAGACAATATAAAAGAAATGACACATATGAAATATACATTTACATTAAAAGGTAATCTCGTTAGATTAAAAATAGAGAATAATGAATATAAATGTATGTATACAAAATGAAAAAAATAGAATGTAAGTAATGTATGAGAATATATTAAGACAAAAAATAAAAAGCAGGCATGGAAGTAATAATGTTATTAATTAGTAAAAAAGCAATTAACTGCAATTTTTTAAATGTAATGACATCAGAGTTACGTTTCAAAAGTCCTATCTTACAGAGAAACATTGAAATACTTGTAGATTAAATGATATGATGGATTTGTTTTCAGTCAGGGGGGTATATGGTTAGGGGGGCAGCAGTAGGAATGAGTGAAATAAGACAAAGGCCATATGATGATATTGTTGAAGGTGGGTGACAGAAAAAGCACACAGGGCTTTATTATAACACTCTCTATACTTTTGTAGATGCTTGAGATTAAAAACATTTTTTAAAAAATTCAACCTGAGAAGCAATAAATGACACAAAGGAAGAATGCAACCAAAAGCTAAGGTGTAACATGGACAAAAGCAAGGTTTTATGTAACAAAACTTACAAAACACAAGAAACTGACATGCCCATATACTTGAGAGATTTTTAAGAATTATTAGAATTCAAGGATCGAACAGAACAGAAATAGTGAATACTGGTGATTTGATTATATGATTAGCCAAGTTACATGTTTATTCCCACTCACACAGCCATATTTTTGCCCAGTAGACCAGAGATACAGTTTTTACAAACACTCAAGAAACACTCCCCAAACTGGTCATGAATTAGGTCATTCTATATTCTCAGATATTGACTCTTTTATAACTAGAACAGATTCACACGATACTTTCATATTAAAAAAAAAAGAAGTGAAACATTTACATGCAAATTGGCTGTGAGAGGTTTTTAAGACATTACCGCATTTCCTCTCACACAGGACAATAAGGCCAGAGGGCATCAGTCATTCGTGTCCCAGGTCACCAAGATGAACAGTGGCAGACATGCCTTGTACTGAATACCTGCTCACCTTGCTGGGACACACAGCCTCAAGAAATTCTCACTGAATAAGATCCACCATTACTACTAGCCTTATTTTCAATTTCTTCTTCAAAAGGACACTCATGACTTTAATGATTAAAAATTAGATTTTGGAGCAAAGTAGATATAGCAGAATGTTCATAAAAGCACCAGAATTTTATCTGAGTATGCCCTTCTGACACTTATTTAAAAATAAATTTTAAAAATGATTTTTAAGAATCATAGCTTTACTTTTGAAAATCATCCTTCTCTTAAGGTTTTCCCATTTTCTTTACAGAAATTTTTGAAAGTATTGTGCTGTTGTGTGTGTGTGTGTGTGTGTGTGTGTGTGTGTGTGTGTGTTTTAAACATGATGCAGTGGTTTAAACCCTGGGAATTTGATTTTCACAGAAAACAGGCTGGCTTCACTGTATCTAATGTGGGGGTTGAATAAGCAGAATGCTTTGCCCAGACCACAGATTGTTATTTTTTTCCAAAATACCTACCAGACCTGTGGTAGTACTTCACTCAGAGAGGCCAAATCTGATAGGAGAAACCTGAACAGCTCTCAATGTAAATGCAAAGTGCTCCACTTACCCCACACGTATTTTCAGCATGCCGCTGAACAGCTCAGGGTTATTGGAGATGATCCAGCCTATGTGGATGACCAGTTCTTGCTGGATGACAGCCTCCCTCTCATCATGGGTGTTACATTTGTAATAGATGATGTTCTTAATCACTCTTGGAGACAAAGGATTAGAGATAACCTCTTCTTCATGCCCAAAGGCACCCAAAGTTACCTAGAAGTGGCAGAATTTTATTATAAAAAATTTCTAGCTATTTAAAGATAAAAGAAAAAAATGCAAGGTTCAGAATGACTGGCAGGCTGAAATTACTCTCTGTGAGCTAGGGAATTAGGTAGAATAACTGTTCTTGCTATTTATTAAAATGGTTTTCAAAGTATGACTCCCACTAGAGTTCATGATAGTTCACACTCTGGTCTAAAATATAAGGCAGGTTGAGGGTCCCAGCGAGGGGAGTGGAGGTGAGTGGATAAAAGCAGGGAAGGAATATAAATAACTATTAAAATAAAATTATTCTGACTTTAGGACTAGAAACTCACCAGAGAAATCAGAATACATTGTAATAGTTTTACTTTACTGCACAGTCTCTACAATGTAGTATTTGAGAGAGAGTTTTTGCTTCTTTTATAATTTCTCAAGTGGAACTTTTTGCTCTTAAACAACACTGTAACCTTTTCAAAGGCAGGTGCACGGTCAGATAGTTGCAGTGCAGCTCCCCATCTTCCTGGCATAGGCTGGACACCTAGTGAGTGCGCAAATACCTGGAGGGAAATGAAGCAGGCCGCCCACAGGCCTGGGAAGGAGTAAGCACAGAGGGAAATGGCAATGAAAATTCAAAGCAGAAAGTGTTGCTGAAGTTGGCAAGAGGAAAATTCTGATCTCTCTCCTTCCTTTTTCCTTGGCATTTGCCTCCCGTAAAAGCCTGGGGCCCCTCCTTTCTTCTTATTAGCTCCCTCCAACTCTCTCCCAGGTGCAGTGCACAACTATAATAGTCAGGGAAAAGAAGAGCCTATCAAAGGGCCCCTGTGTTTTTGGAGGTGAGGGGGCAGACATAACATGGGATCTTCTGCCCCACCTTTGTGATGGAGTGAAAAACAGAACTGCTGGTTTATTCTTTCCACAAGTGGTACCAACCAGCTAGTCCAAGTGCAATTATTTTTATTAAAATTACTTTTATTAAAATATCACCAAGTAAAGAAAAAGACAAATAGAAGAAACATCATTGCCTTCAGAAGCACAACTGATCCACTATTTCATTCCAGAGAGCTTAAGGTTATCCGCAGGTGCTTTGTGGATGCATTATTACTGCGGATCTTGGGCAGGTATTTCAGAAAGGAGAGAATGCAAACTTCAAATCTGCCAACTCTCGCTTCTTTTTTCTAACAGGGTAAGATGCAGCTAACGCATGGACTTCACATACCTCAGGTGGAGCTGTCAGCCTGCCAGGCTTACCCTGTGTGCTGGTGTCTCACAGTTAATGGTCTGCTCAGCTTGAGGCTAGGCTCTGAGACTCCCAGGATGTGGAGAGCAGAGTCAGCACCTTAGGCTGCAAAGCCCCCTCTGAGTAGTGTCAAGAATGGACTTGACCAACCCTAACCTGTGTTCTTGCCAAGTGCCCAGTGGCAATCACCTCAAAGGTCTCTAAAACCTCCTATGTGATAGTTTTAGATATACTGCAGGCCTTCCAAAGCTCATTTACTGTTAGAGGTGGCTGAGTTCAGGGAAAACACTGTAGTGGTGAGGAAAGGCATTTCTTCATGTGGTCTATTTAAGAAGGTGAATATGGTTTAAATTATTATTCTTAATAATTTGGAGAAAGGAGAGAAAATAATCTATGTAAAATGTGAGTTAAATTATTTTCAGGATTTCTTTTATTAGTACATTTTGTCATTGTTATGGAAGATTATAGGATAAATAACTTATTTTTCTAGCATTTTAAAGGTTAGAAATTAGGGTGCAATAATTCCAGTGTATTGAATTAAGAGTTAAGTACTGGATAGACTGAGTACTGGGCAGATACCACTGAAGAGAGTTAATGTATTTCATATTATTAAAGCTTATAAAAGGTTAACAGCCAGAAGAGCATAATAAAGCACATGTTTTCCCAAACAAAAAGAGAGCAAGTCAGTTTTCATTCCAACCAAATGGTGATTCAGCCAGGTAATTAGAGCTTATGGAAAACAAAACAAACAAACAAAAAAAAAGGAACAGACTTTTTCATCTCACTCAGCAGAAGTACATGCACAAGCTCAACTCGACCCACATTCACCAAGTGCCCATTCTAGGCGAGGTCCATGCTGGGCATCCTGGGGCAGGTACTGGACTACACCTGGATCCTGACCTCCAGGGATTCACAGTGTCCTGGTGTGAGAGACACTTTCAAATGAACTGGGATGCAGGGCAGACAATATAAAGAGTCACAGGCCTGTTTTGAGAACCCAGAGGCCAGAGGACCACTGCTGACTGGAGGTGGTCCTGCTTTGCGAGGAGGTAACAAGAACTGGCCCTAAGGGTGGGGGAGGGCCATCAGGAGAGGTGTCCCAGAGTGCTAAGGACTTGTGGAAGCAAAGCATTTCCAAGACTCATGTGAAGCAGAAGGAAAATGTGCTCTTTACTATTCAGCTGTCTTTGGTCTGCTTGTCCTAAATCTGTCTGGAGCAGTCCTGGAGCTGTTACTCAGCTTTCTGCAACAGCTTCTTCACTGACCTCAAGTTAACACAAAAGGTGAAAATCTGAGGAGTAGCAGGGATGAGGGAGGTCTACTTAGGAACTATGCATCTTCAAGATTAGATTATGCTTGAGGAAGGAGCCTTTTGCAAAAGTGGCCTGAGCTGTTACGAATGTGGTTGTGAGAAGCCTGTGGAAACCGAGGCTTGCCAGATTTGAAAAAAAAAAGGGGGGGGGGAGGTCCTGTCCAGAAACATTTGTGATTGTGACCAAGTAAGAGTCTGAAAATCAAATACTTACCTGTTTGCCCTGCACTAATACATTAGTAATGGATGGGGCCAGGCTGTCCACTACTTTACTTAAAAGACTTGCTGCGCGGCGTACAACCGACCTGGGGGCAAAGAAGAGAGCAGGCCAGACGTTGACAGATCTAAAAGATGATGCATGAATGAGGCTTCTGCTTAAGAAGACTTAAAAATACACACAATTAGGTCCTCACACAATAGTTTGGAAGGAACACTATGCCAAGACAGTGGGCATGGCAGTTGAAATGTCCTAGACTGAAGGGTCATTTGGAATTAGGAAGGAATCCCTCACCTTCACCTCTACCACCAGACACCACTGAAAAACACTACTGGCGCCAATGTCAATTTGAAAAGAAAAGGAGTCTAAATATTTATTGGATAGGGAGTAGGGTAAGAATTAAGTGGGTAGTTAAATTGTGGATTAAATATTACATCATTCAGTGTAGCACCGGTACATATTATCCATTTCTACAGCCATGTGAAGTCCTAGATAGTCCTTTTGGTACCTAGATAATTAAATCCCTGGATTAGAGAACTTACTTAGTATTCAATTTTAGGATGTGATACAGTGAAATACCAGCATTTTTTTCCTTGATAAAGTCAGACTGTTGGAAGAAGGAATTCACACTGCTATCTTTTTACATTTCTGAAAGTCTCAGACTGTAGGGAGAACAGATTTTTTTTTTTTTTTAAAGCACAGCACATGCAATGTATGACTTTTTTTCCACTCAAAAGTAAAAATTCATATGGAACTTTTAGGTGGAGAAAAATAAGTAGGTAAAAACTGTTTTTCTTGTATTTCAGGTAGCTGACCTAAAGAAGTGCCTTCTTTAATCTCAACATAGATGAAGTATAGAAAAGTAAGTCAATGACTGGTCAAGTTAGTGAACAAACACTTCCTACTTTTAGAGAAGCTTTCATCCACACGATATACAACCAAAAGACGTGTAACCCTCAGGAATGCAAATAAGCCCACACATTTCAAGCAGTTTGAGCTTCCACATTCTGTGCATGTTACCTGTTTCCCATGTACCAGTAAGGTAGTAATGTGTGGGGCTATAGAGGAAGAAAATTTCTGGGTAAATGCAGCCCCGTAGCGCACCGTCAACCTAGGTGTGTCAGTGGAAAGTCATAAAAGGGAAAAACATTAAGGAGTTTGCTCTTTTTAAGTATAACAGTCAGCATTCTAAATGTTAGCCAGTTAATGACTTACCTAATAAGCAAGTATAGTATAGGCAAAAGTAGTTGGCTTAGCCAAAAACAAGATTATAGACCATATTTGTAACTAACTGGCTAAAAAAGCAACATCTAATGGCTGTGTACCTTACTGTGTCAAGAATTCAGTGAAAATTTGAATTTTAACCATGGGACTATTACATTATTTCTTCTCAGTCAGAATGATATATTCATATTAATCGCAGAGCCAAAATACCACTAACAGACTATTTTGTTTAACCCCCTTATTTTAGAGATTATTTCAGAGATAAAGGAGTTTTTTATGGCACTGCTTGAAATTTTTTTTCAGAATTAGAAAATATATATTAAGTATATATAAGTATACATACTTTCAAAATGTTAGCATCTGCTAGTAAAACTGTTAGAATTGCTTCATTATGCAGAGTCATCATGCATTTAGGCATACCTACCTCATTGTGAATTTAAACAATTTTACTTCAACTTACCTGAAAATTTTTTAATCCCTAGAGAGAGAGACTATCTCTGCAAACATATCAATGAATTTTTAGGAAGCACCAAAAATTGCTGGGATTCATTCAACTTAAGCAGCAAGAGAACTGCCTTCTAAATACTTTATTTTTGCTGTAATTAAAAGAACCACGTGGCCTTTTGTAAGAGAATACATTTCCTGAACACAAAGTGCACCTAAAGCACCTTCCTGGGACAGAAGAGTCATTAGCATGACATGTCAGTGAATCCTATCCAGGTTCTGCTCCTGTGAAGGGCTTTATTATCAGGCAATTTTTTTTTTTTTTTAATATCTAGGGAGAACCATGATACAATGGGATACAGGCAGAGCCTTAGCAAGTAGACAGTCATGGTAGTGTAACCGCAAAGTTTAGAAAAAAAATAGATAAATCTTTAAGATTGGTCCATTGTTACTGAATATGACCACACACACACACACACACACACACACACAAACAACAACACAGTGATAAGGACACTAATACAAACCAAAGCTTTTTGCTTCCAGCTCTTCTATAGACTCTCTCAATGTGATCAGATATGGTACCTAGACATTGGATAACAGAGTCTTTGTTGAAGAAAGTTATTAATTAAATGTATATAACATTTATGCTCCTTAAAAGAAAAAAATCTGTGCCAATTATCCATTTAGAATTGACACATTCATCTATTAATGTTCTGAACTATCTGACATATATAAATATGTAACCCAAACATTTAGTGTGAATGTTACCCACCAGCCCTTGGTATTATTTAGTTTGAATATGATTTTGGTGAGCAATTTATTTCTTGAAATTTACTGCTATCTAATTAGGTACAATTAAATTTTCCAACACATAAAAATAAGTTATTTTAATTTACTGCAGAAAAGAAAAATAAACCACAGTACAGCAATATATGACTCAGAATATATATGACTCAGAATATATATGACCCTTCAATTATTTGTTCGATAAAACTTTACTGAGACCCATGTGTGATTGCTCCAATACATACTAGTGCTCAAAAGATACCACTGGGCCACATTCTTCATTCACCGTTTACTTGTGGTCTCACCTCATGACTGGTTTGTTCATAAATTAACACACAGAGCAACAAACAGGGTTTTTATAATTTCACCTTGAGTTTACTTTTATAGCTTTATGACAAACTGGATAAAATTATATTTATATTCTGTAGATATATATGATTTCAATGCATCATAATTTTCAAACATCTAACTAAAAGATGTGTATTACTTCCAAATTGCTTCATTATTTTCATTATACTTTATAATTATTTTATTTTAAGGAATTACTATGTTAACCATTCTGAATTCTATGTTCCCATTAAAATGTCTGCTTTTTAAAAAAAATGCCATTGTTTTAAAGCATAAATTTCAATACATTTATTCAATATAATTGAGTTCTGCTTATAGTTTCAAGACTACTAGAAAGATAACAGAATTTAATTGAAATTTGCCTAAAGTTCTGCCTTTGAACCAATTAAGAAAATTATTAAGACTATTCAATTCACTTGTTTAATACTCAAGAAGGTAAGCTGTAGCAATAATAATGCAAAACGTAGATCTTAATTGAATAAACAATGAAATATAGTGCACAACAAAACTATGAATCTCACTAATTACATTGCTGTTTACTGACTCAATTTTTTCTTCTAACTAAACCAACATGCCCTCCTAGAAGATTTTCAGATGAACCAGAAACTTGGAATAGCTAGACAGCAAGTATTTGAAATGTATTCTGTATTATTCTGTACTGTAAAATGCCAGAGCAGATTATGAATGCAGAATTCAGATCCATTACAGCAGTAACTCAACACACAAGTGTGGATTTCAGGGATAACTGGCTTTCATCCTTAAAGAAAAATGGACATGGACAAGACATGAAATGGCTTGTTTTTTGTTAACAATCTGTAGAGTAAAGCACAGTTTTATTAAATGCCATCTCCCGTTCCAGATGGCTGCTGCAGACCATGAAGGAGCACATCTTCATAGGTGCAACGATTCAATATTTTTCCCGAAAACTTTCAGGAAATAAAACTGGCAACAGATACTGTCAATAAACAACTATGGAGTCACCAGAGGGTAACAGTCATAGGGAGAACTCAGGCTCCAACACCATTCAGACAATAAGAAAAGCAATTAAGCATCACTGCATGAAAGCAATTTAGGAGTTCATGTATCAGTCTATTCCACTCTAGGGGGTGTGAATGAACATCTTCCATTTAAAAGTTAGGGGGAAAAAGTTTAATGGAGGAGAAAATAACTTGTAACATTTTAGTGGATATACATTATGTATATTTGAGATATGTTCACGAATCGAGGGGTCTGACTATTTAAAAATCTCCTCTCAGACTTGTACTCTTACCTTCCTTTGTGATGAAGTTGGGGCCTTCCCTTTTGAGCAGTATACCCAGCAGGATGGCTTGGCTAGCCAGACAACTGCAGTCCTGAAATGTAAATCACTATGAGTAACTGGAACAAATGGGGGATAAAGTTACCACAGGGGATGAACAGTCATGATGGAAAGAGGAAATATTCTGCTATAGAACTGAAGAAAGGCAAAATATTATTGACATACTACTAAGCAGAGATGACATTATATAACTGTCTTAGGTATCTTGAAGACATATAGGTAGACAGGCTGGCTTCCTGGGCAATAGGATTTAGTTAAATTTTCAAGGAAACAAAATATGTAATGGATGAAACAATGTTATCTTACAAACATGAACATTCATTTGCTGCCCTGTGAGTCTTAGCCAAGTCACTTAACTACTCTCTTGAGTTTACACTCATTAGTGAGAGAACTTGTTTTCAAACTACTGTGAAGAGATGGATGTAGGGGAGAGAGACAGGTTTATAGACATACATTATAGACATATATTACATATTATAAATATATGTTCCATATATACTACGGCAGAAGATTGTGAGGTTTTTGCCTACATCATACTGATACTTCTATATATAAATGGATATCAATGGATAACAAAGACTAATGATATGCCCACATTTGTATGTTCCAACAAAATGTCATACTATTTATAGTTCTACCATTAGAACTTTATTCTTTTGGGTAAGTACTACACTCTACCCCCATCCCTCCTATTTGAAAATGAAAATAACCTTTGGGAAGGCAAAATAATAGATTGTTAACATAATATTATTGTGCATGTGGTCACAGGATTCCTTTCTTCAGTGACTGGGAGACTTGAAGAAGGTATTAGAACTAAAAATGGAGGCAGATGAGAGGGTACAGACTGGAGAAGGGGGATAAAGGGTCCTGAAAGGTAATCACATCCCAAGGGCAATTCATTTCTTTCATGGTCCATATAATACCTCTCTATCCATGACAACTCAACTCATCCCTACTCCTGAAGAATCTGTGAGTCATCTCTGCTAATGTCCTGAGAATGGCCTGTTAAGTTTTGCCCCTGGTAGATAGGTTGTCCATCTCCTGGTTAACTGCCTTTTTTGAAGAGGAGAGATATTATGGCTTGCACTGGAGAGTTACTGCTCTGCCAACTTCACTCAGGACCTGTGGGAATTACATTTTCCTCACATTCAGCTTTTGAAGAATTTCATGGGTGGGTCTGTTTTTCCACTCTGCAGTCGTGATATCTGGCTGCTGCTCCAGCTCGGGTGCATTGGGGGTGCTGCTCTGCCGTTTGACTTTTGAATGTTTGGGAAGCTTTAGTTCCTCAAAACTCTGAAATTCTGGAAGCCTAAAAATTGAAAGGAAAAGTTTCAAATTTCCTGCACATCTAATGTAATCACAAGAAACCTAATAACCACCCAAAGGGACTTACTCTTCCATGTCACCGATTCGGAGGAAGTCAAGTTGTTCCACAACAGCTCCAGATATCAGTGTCTGAAATGTGATGGAGAAAACACTTATGGCCCTTCAGTTCATCAAGCTATACCTTTCTGACCTGCACATCTATTACTGTCTAAGTACTCAAAACCTCTAAAAACACATGTATTAAAAATGCGTACAACTCAAGAAATTTTTTTAATTGTGGTAATACTGATTTACGATACTGCACATGACTCTGTAGTACAGCATTCTACAGTCAGGTTTTCACATATAATAGGTTTTCACATGAAATACTCCCCCTGAAACAGAAATATATATGAAGTTATACATATGTGAATAATAAGTAGAAAAATCAGTCTGAGATGAATTGCATTTTCCCTCTATTCATAGAATTGGAAACATTTACTTTTAAACTGGAAATAAAATTCAGTGCCTACTAAAATGTTTAAAGATACTTTGAAATTTAAAAATCAGATTGATATACTAAATTTGGGGGGCAAAAGATAATGGGAAATTGTACTCTGAGTTCTGTTACTACATTATATTTCAGTGCTACTCAGTGATGGGATACTGTCAAGTCTGTTTTTCAGAATCAAGGTGTTCATTATTCAGGCCACAGTTTTTCTTCATTTCAACAGCCAATATTTGGTAACTGCATTTTCTAATAGCTCCTGATTTTAGGTTGAGCAAACTAAATGAGCCCCAAGTCTACAAGCAGAATTATTGTCAGCGGTTCGCCATGAATAATAAAAATGATGACAAGTAGTAACCCACAATGCTTTTTACCAACATATTTGACTTGTAACTACCTGATGAATTGTCAGATGAAATTGAAAAATTGAATGCATAAACACATCATAAATTATTATTTTATAAGTAAGGCAATTCTTCAATCAAAACTGTCCTACATATATTAGTTCTCTATTTTTCACAATGAACATTTCAAATATGAAGCAACAGGAAACAGGGAATGTTGCTCTTTCTGGATAAGCACCCAGAGCTGTGCTGCCTTCTCCAGTGGAAATTTTTAACAAAATAGATGATGAGCAATATACAAATGGCATAATGAATATATGATCTGCAACCACACAAAAGGCCTGGTGTAGTCCTTCCTGAGTTAGGAAGACCACAGAGCAACTGGCATGCACATTTTTATGTGGCCCAAACTCTTGGAATCTGAAAGCAGTCTTAGCTGGGCAATGAGCAGTGTTAAGCACCTTAAACGTTTATCAAGTATTATTTCCTAAGATGCAAGTTTACACCTACATATCTCACTCTGTAATAAACTGGTTTGTTAGACAAATATTTATTGAACACTTACCAAATAACAGGCACTATGCTAGATATTAAGGATATCCTATGAATAAAATATACACATTCTTTGCCCCTTTGAAGTTGACCCTTGTGAGGCATAGATAAAACCTAACAAATTATATGTGTTCACTTAGTAGGTAAGTTCAAGGTAAAAATAATAAGGGTAGGCAGAGACTTTGTCCCAGTCCTTTCAGGAGAAAGTCCTGTAAGTGGAACAGAGCATATGAAAGAACAAATAAGCACAAGTGAAGATGAGAATGATCAAAGTATCTGGGTAAAGAAAAAAGTTCTAAAAATGAAGACTCTTGAGTATTCTGATTCCATGAGGGAAGGGAACAAATGATGAATGGGAGTATCAGAGGGGGAAGAGAACAGAAAAGCCATAAATGTATGTTTAGAGATAATGGAGGAAAACTTTCTGAATTCAGAGAAAGAGATAAAAATACAAATCCAGGAAGCTAAAGGAATACTGAGTGTAAACAAAGTTATATTTAGTAGCTAAGCTTTCAAGAATTCAAGACAAAGAAAGAATACTGAAGCTGGCAAGGAGGAAAAAAACAAACCTAGAAAGGCACCATGACCAGGACAACATCAGACTCTTGTGAAGGTCCAGACTTCTAAATGAAATATTTCACCACAAAAGTGCTTAAAATAAAATGACATCTACATATTTCTCCTCTTAACCAAGAAATACTTCCCTGCTGAAGTATGCATGAAATCATACTTAGCATGTTGTGTCGGGTTTGACACAAATAAATAGCTGAAACATAAAAAAAAAAAAAAAAAAAAGGAGGAGGAAAGGGAATACTGAGACAGTGAAATAGAAGTAAGACAGTTTGGCTATTTTATGTAGTTGATCAGAAAAAATGTCTCTAATCATTTCTTCTGTAAGGAAAAACTGAAGAAAGAGTTGTCATCAACAATATGGATCTAAGTAAGAATGTACTGTGGGGGCAGTGAGTGAAAAAGTCCTGAGGTGTGAACATTTCTGGTGTGTCTTAGGAGCAGTAAGTAGGGCAGTGTGGCTGAAAGTGGATAAGGAGAGAGGAGGAGAACAGCAGAAGGGGAGAATGGTAGCATAAGGAGAGAAAGGAGAGGACTTGAGGTCAGAGAAGGTGGTCCAGATGAAGGACAGCATATCAACCATGGGAAGAACCTTGGCTTTTGTTTTGTGTGAGACAGAAGGTCATCGAGACTTGTGATACACATCTAACCACCAGAAGGGGTGGAAAGAATTCTCTTACTGCCAGCAGACATGTGGTAGACTACTGTAAATACTTAGGTGAGAGATGACAGACAGTAGCTTGGACCATCAGATTAGTGCTGTCGGGATGGTAAGTTGTTAAGTGATGGAAAGTGATTAGATTCTCGATATAAAATGAGGACAGAGAAAAAAAGATTTGGAAATAGATTATACTGTGAGGTATGTAAGAAAGAGTTGGGAATTATTAATTCTCAAAGCTAACAGTTATTACTGAAAACATAACAAAATAATTTTGATTTAATATTTTCTATTTTTATTAGCCTAACCACCCTAATATGCTAATTCAGCTCATAAAGTAAATGTTTAATTTGAGTTAATAGGAAAATGCTAAATTCCATTAGAAGTCTCTAAAGCTTTGATTAAAACAATTCAATTAGTAGCTGAGTCTACTAATTATATATATATATATACTTATGATTACAAACATTATGATTATATAGATTTATAATTAATTCAGCACTCAGTACTTTAGCTGACAGTAATTAAATAATTTCATGTTGTTATATATGTTGTATATATGTAAAATAATCTCAAAAGGTATCTTGTTCCATGATAGTCAATTATATCCCATCAGATCCTTTCCGATTAAATGTCCTTCCAAGCTAAGGCTGCCCTCCTCCAATCATTCTATATCAATATCTTGCTTTGTGTTTGATTTGACTTCCCACTAGAATAAACTCCGTGAGATCAAGGACTAGTATATTTTCATCCCCAGTGCCTAGAGAGGCAGCTCAATAAATATTTGTTGAATCAATATTTATGTGTTTTCTACAGAGAATAGTAGTATGCAAACTACTCTGGGAATGCAGAGATGAGTAAAGTTTGGCCTGAGTTTACAATCCACAGAGAGAAGCAGACACAAGAAACTAGTTTCACCTAAAATATGAGCTATAGCAAAGGTCCAGGCAAAATCCCATAAGAGCACAGTGGAAGGATAAATTAATTCTAGTTGAAAGACTTCACTAAAGAGAGCACATTGACCTAAGCATCCAATAAAAGTATGACTTAGAAGGAAAAAAAGGAAAAGGCAACTCTAGAATAGAATAACAGCAACATAGGGCAAAAAATGCAATTACAGTCAGAGATTTTGAAAGTAACCAGTTTTTGCGGGGAGTGGAAAACAGGGCTAGGAGGGACAGCTTGGAGAGAGGTGTTGGATAATGAAGCAGGGAGAAAGGCTGGACCACAGGCTAAGGAAGCTTGAAAGGGCTTTAAAGAGAGGTACTAGATGCCATTTTCAATTACTGTGTTAAAGTGAAAACAAAGGTTGGAGTGAGAGATACTGGGTGTGGGGGAAGTATTTAATGTCTATAGAGTTTCAGTTTTATAAGATGAAAAGAGACATTCAGTGGTTAAAGACTGCATTAAGTGTAAACACTCAGTATCTTTCTTTCTTTAGTTCCAGTTATATCCATGTTGTCACAAAGGGCATGAGTTTATTATCTCTTTAGTAATCAATCTTTTTGGATTGCTGAGTCCAAAAAATATATATATATATATTTTGTGCATATATATATATACAAAATTTATATATATATATATATATATATACACAAAATTTATTTTCAGATTTGGCTATTGTAAATACTGCTGCTATAATATCAGTGTAGGATTCTT
Organism: Uropsilus gracilis; assembly: GCA_004024945.1. Taxonomy (NCBI): domain Eukaryota; kingdom Metazoa; phylum Chordata; class Mammalia; order Eulipotyphla; family Talpidae; genus Uropsilus; species Uropsilus gracilis. The sequence goes on along the minus strand of PVHY01003500.1, from coordinate 28,997 downwards.
TCTGAATCGCTGTTTTTGTGCTCTTTGGATAAGTCCCTAGGAATGGAATTGTAGGGTCATATGGTAGATCCATTTTAGCCTTTTGAGGAATCTTCACAGTTCTTCCTACTCCCATTCCCCCAAGTCTACATTTCCACCAACAGTGTAATAGGGTTCCTTCTTTTCCACACCCTAAATAGCACTTGATGTTCCTGTTTTTATTCTTTTTTTTTGATATAGTAATCTCACAAGTGTGAAATACTATCTCACTGTGGTTTTGATTTGCAGTCCCGTTTTATTTTTATTTCTATTTCTTCGTTTGTACTTTCACTTTATTTCCTTTCTTCAACTGCCTTTAGGATTATTTTTTGTTCTTTTTCTAGTTCTTTGAGATGAAATATAAGGTTGTTTAGGCTCTTTCTAGTTTCTTGGTGCAGGCCTGTATTTCTATATATTTCCCTCTTAGAATTCTTCTTGCTGAGTCCCATAGGTTCTGAAAGGTAATTTTTTACTTTTTCCTTAATATTTTCATTGATCCAGTGTTATTCAATAGTGCATTGTTCAGTCTCTCATATTCAATTATTTCCTTGTATTCTTTAGATAGCTGATTTAGATATTTCCTTGTATTCTTTAGATAGCTGTAGTTCAGTACATTTATGATCAGAGAAGATACTTGGTATGTTTTCAATCTTCATGAATTTGTTAAAGTTTGTCTGTTGAGCTGGGGTGTCATCAGTCTTGGAGAATGGCCCATCTGCACTTAAGGGAAATGTGTATTCAGCTTTTAGAGGTTGTTGTTTTGCTTTGTAAATGTCTTTAGACCCATGTGGTCTAGTTCTCTGTTTGGGGTAATTATGTCCTTAGCTATTTTCTATCTTAAAAATTTGTGCATTGGCGAGAGTGGGCTGTTAAGTCTCCAACCACACATGTACTTTCTCCAATGTCTATTTTCAGATGTGATAGTAACTGTCTGACGTATTTTGGTGCTCCTTTGTCTGATGCATACGTATTGATGAATATTATGTTAATCTTTTGTGTTATCCCCTTGATCACTGTTAGTGTCCATCACTGTCTCATATTACCTTTTCCGTTGGAAATCTATTTTATCAGATATAAGTACAATTGTATCTACCTTCCCTTGGGTGTCATTTGCTTGCAGAATTGTTTTCCATCCCTTTACTTTCAGTCTGTGTTTATTCTTGATACTCAGGTGTGTTCCCTGGAGTCAGCAGAAGTTGGATTCTGTTTCCTTATCCAACTGATACTCTATGTCTTTTTATTGGTGAGTTTAGTCCATTGACATTTAGAGTAGTTTTTGATATATAAAGGTCTGTTACTACCATTTTGCTCCTAAGTTTATGGCTCTATTTTATTCTTTATTCAGTTATCTGCATCCATTCGTCTCTTTGGTTTGAATCTTAAAAGTACTTTAATATTTCTTGAAGGGTTGGTTTAGTGAATGCGAACTCCTTAAGATTTTCCTTACCTGAGAAAGTCCTTATTTCTCTCTCAAACAGAAAAGAGTGCTTTGCAGAGCAGAGCATTCTTGGCCAGCACTGTTTTTCATGGAGTATTTTAAATATGTTAGTCTAGTCTCTTCTAGCCTCCAGTGTTTATTCCAATGTTAGCCTAACTGGTGTTTCTTTATAGATTATCTGTTTCTTCCCCCTCATCAGCTTTATTATTTTTGCTTTATCTTGGACTCTCAGAAATTTAACTACTATCTATATTAATATAGTTTTCCTTTTACCTAGGTAGCCTAGTGTTTTTCTTGCTGCTTGACTTTTATGTCCATTTCCTTCTTTAAGTTTGGAAGTTTTCTTTCATAATTTCTTTAAGTAGATTTTCAGTTCCATTCCCTCTCTCATCTCCTATCAGGATTCCTGTGATTCTTGTATTTCCTTTACCATGGGGTCAGCTAATTCTTGAAATATTTACTTTTTTCCCTTCTAATTTCTCATTCTTTTTGATAGATGACAAATTAATAGTTAATGTTAAAGGTCATAAAAGGACATTGAAAAATGAAAGTGTGATTTTTGGTCCTGAAGAACTACCTTTTAAAGTTTGCTAAGACTTGACAGCCCAGAGATCTTGGAAAGGCAGCAGGGTAACTGTAAGCAGAGGACACAGCAGGAGCAGAGGGGCAGAAGCTCACAAAGTTCAGAACATAGTATTTAATTTGCATGAGCTGAAGAACAACAAGTATTTAGTAGGAGATAATTTTGAACAGAAAGGCTGTTATAGCTAACAAAAAAATCACATAGAGAGCTTCTGTTATTTAGTGTTATAATTCTGTGAATGGAACAAAGATTATCTTGGGTTGGCTGTTATTGTGAAATAGGAAAAAAAATAATACTGGACGTGGAAGATGGGGAACTTGTATCTGTACCCATAAATCCAAGTTTATGTAGTGATCATATCACCACTCTGCTCTTCAACTCATACAGATGCAAAATTGAGCATAGAGCTGAGTTATTAAAGTCTAAATTCTAGTTGAGACATCACTGTAAAAATTAACGCATACACTGAAGGGATCAGATAAACGAGGGTGGTGACAATGGGAATAATAGGAAGATAGGAACAATATAAAGTATTAAGATAAAACCTTAAATTGAACACATATTAACAAACAAACATAGCTATTGCTGTGAATCATCCTAAAAACAAAAACACACTGAAGTTCAGAAGACTACCTGTAGACGATCAACATGAACCTTGACTCCTCCAACGATTCCTTTTTTAAAGGCTGCCAGCATATCTAATATAGGGTTAAATCGGCTACCTCTAAAAAATACAAACAGATAAAGACAATGTGCATAAAAGTGACAATGAAAAATTAAGTAATCTAATCTGTCTTTGAAATATGCAAAGTACTCTGACAAAATGCTGGAAGGGGAAACAAGAAATGTAAGGAGGCTCTACCTTCTAAAGGGTTCATAGTGTCCACCTACCTTATATTGTCTTCCCGGATAAGAACAAGGAAAAGTGGACGTCCATGCATTTTCCAGTATTGCTTAATGAACTGTAGTGCATTCTATCAAAACATAATAATACATTAGGAATAATGGTACAGTATCTGAACTGGTCAGGATATTTAACCATTAATGGCAAAAAGTAAACAAAACTCTTATATCAAGACAAATCACACTCAATGTCAGATAATATAGTCTACCTAGGACATTCAGAAATGTCCTGAAACACATAAGTATACAAATATGAATACACAGAACTCAAACCATTTGACTTCAAGAAACTTGTTCCTGAATATAATCAGGTCACACATGTTTTAAGGCTTATTTAGCTAGCCTAAAAAATACAATTCAAGAATGACCCCAGGGAGGGAACAAATAAACCCAAGGTGGTCATCCAGAAGATTAGTTATCATTCCACATTACTCTGGATTTGATATTACAGAAGGTAGACGAGACTAGACTAAATCTACAGAGACCACTGGAAATGAAGAAACAGTTCTTTATTTGACTAAATTTCTATTGTCATAGAGATAACTGTCACCATATCAAAGACATGTAATACTTCGCTATGTGCCAGGCACTAGAGAGTTTTCCATACATCAACACATTTAATTCTTCAAAAAGTCCCAAATCACACAAATGGTGACTTTTGGAGCTAAGCTAACACAACCTGGCTGCAAGCTTCATGCTCTAGATCATGTCTCTAAGCTCAACTCAAATGGAAAAGTGGTTGGAGATTATAACTGACTGGGTATTATAAACTGATCAAGGTCTTATTTGACATTTTTCATGAACAAAATTATTTCCCTAACTCTTGTCCAAGAAGAGATAAACTAGTATTGTCATCAACATAGTTTCCAAAATAGTTCCCCACTCTGCTTTCAGCTTTTACTACCAAAATAAGCCTTAAAATGTGTGATCTGATAACTTTAAAGAACAAGGTTCTTGAAATAAAAAAGGTTTAATAGGCAGTCACATAATTTTATGTAAAAAAAATTTCATCTATTATTCTAATACTACAAGTAATTTAATTCTTTCTCTAAAGATCTTGTCTTACTTTCATGTTTCATGTCTTATTCCAGTGTCAGACATTCAACAGTAAAACCAGTAAAAATAAAGTCATTGGCTTTCAAAAAAAAAAAAAAAAAAGGAGTTCTACATGTACCTTTATATCATCTATCAACAATAAAACGTCTTGAGACATGTAGAAATCACTCAAGTCAAAGATGATAGGGTAACAAACCACAGTCTTTCCTAGGATGCGATAAATCTGTAAGAAATGATTTAATGAAAATAAATACAAACAGATCAAAGACAAAGGCAGAGTAACACAAGTCCTAATACAAATTAGAAATGTTTATTTCCAAATAAGCTAATAAAATGAAACCTTGTAAAACTTTCTTAAGAAATTTTAGTTTCTTGACAGAATCAGTAACTAATATACTTAAAGGAGCCCGCCTTTATTATGAAAATATCTGAGTAAACAGTGTTATAATCAGGCATCTTACAACACTTAGAAATAATATTGCAGTGAAATTCTTGTTCATTCCTAGATTTCTGTGATATGTAAAACAAATAAGATTTACTTATAGAAAATAAACATTCGATAATTAGCCCAAGGATATAACAAAAGTTGGGCATGGATGCACAGCAGGTCAAGCATCATTTCAGTCTGTGATATTAAAATCTGAACACTGTCCTATATGGAAACTCCAGAGCACCTTTGATGTACCAAGGCAGCCAATTGGTCTATCTGGCCTTCCGGAGAGTCCCAGCTTTTCATTGACCCCCAGGTGGAAATAAGCCTGTAAAACACAAATTTGTAAAGCAGAGTCAGGGAGGAAACTCTGCTTTCCCTTGTTTATTCTTGTCCCCGTCCCCACTGCTGTCCTGTTAATTTCTGATGTTTCCAAAGAAAAAGGGTCAGGGAAACGTAATCAACAAGAAACTGGTACAAAAGCTGGCCAAGGGATGTCAACTTAGATTCTGGAGCATCGAGAGAGTTTAGAGATCTATACAGCAACATTCTAAAATGTAAATACACAGATTGGTTAGTTATGTTCAGTTCACAAAAAAACCTAGTTTGTCCATCTTCAGTGCTGTTGTGCAATGTGAAAATGTCTACACAAGAGGTCAAACATCATTATAGTCTATGGCATTTCAATGCAAACATTTCTCTACTAGGAAATTTCACAATGACCTTTGATGTGCCTTGTTGTTTATATTTCTTCAGCTTTCTTTAGTTAGATCTGTATATTGTTTCCATAATGTCTTTTTGACACTGGTATTATTGTAAAAATGGATTCCCCCTCCCAAAGGTTGTAAGCAGTTCTAGTGGTTTTATATTTAAACTTTTAAAAAAATATTTAAATCCTTAAATGGTCTGAAATTTATTTTTGTATTTGATGAAAGGTAGAAATCTGAATTAAGTTTTCCTAAATGGTAAATAACTTGTTTCTACACAATATGCTGATTGTGATTTGAATTGATTTCAAATACCAGTTTCCTTGTGTACCAAATTAATGACATCAGCACCCTCCATTCACTCTGCTGTGGCACACACACATGTGTAACAGCGTTAACTCTGATGCTTCTTTCTCCCTTGGCATTGTATTTTCCTAGAGAACAACATCACCTGAGTTGCCACTGTGTCTAACATGTAGCTGGCACCCAAGAAATACTTGATGGCTAAATGAGGCAGCAACTGAAATGCCTTTCTGAGTCCCACGCGTGATGAATACTGATCTGAAACAGCAGTGGTTTTAGACAAGTCAACAGGTAAGGGCAAGGGCTGTACAGCTATGAAGTTGCATTGCTGCATGGGAACTATAGTGCACAACACTAGATGGAGCCCCCCCTTCCCTAAAATATTTCCAATTTTCCAGAAATAAATATTGCCTAAAGTACTTTAGATTCCTTTTTTTAGACAAATGATTGTATTAATCTACCATGTGCAGGTTACTGTATAGTGATCTTGATAGATTTCCTTTAACTGCTGTTCTATTACAGTAAAAGAACTTTCCTTAATTTTCAGTCAAGGTACAACATTATGTATTATGTAGACAGGTCTATATTGTTCCCCGAATTTCAGGGTGCAGACAATGTTGCCCCCACATTGAATATGCTTACAGTACTTAATGCACTAAAAACAATGACAACCAAATGACTCAATGATTTTATTCCAGATCTGCACTCCACTCAGATCTTCTGCGAGGCAAATCACAACACAATCATTAACTGCATGTCACAAAAGCTCTGCTTCTTACAGTTCTTTGTCAGAGAAGGTTGAAGGACTCTGGAAGAGCTGGAGGTCTGGGTGACCTGATACCCAGGTTCTAGTTTTGTTGGCAATGCATCAGGTTCTGCCTGACAAGCGGCAATTCAGAGGTCAGGAAGTGACCTCAGCTCTTGAAGCTTTTATTCTTTGTGGCAACATTAGGCTTTGACCACGACCATTTATATCAACCTAACTGACAATTTTGATCACTTCAAAGAGACGAGACACTTCCACTAAACACTGCAGAATTAATTTGTGTTGTTTTTAGCAATTATCAAGTAAAAATGATAACTTCTGAGTACTTAGTGGAAATTTGCAGTTTCCTACCACTAATGAGCAGGTATCTTTCTAACCCATCACAGACAGCACATGCAAAAGACCTCAAGTGTTACCTTGTAATGACATTCAAATTGGTATGTAACGGTATCAAAGATAAACTCAGATATTAGCTTCCTATCATTCTGGCACTCAAAAAAACCAAAGGGGTAGAAATTTCAGACTCCAAACAGTAAGATAAGATAAAAAAGAAAAGTAGTTATTACCATTAAATGTTTAGGTGAGGTTCCTTTTATAGTTAATAAAAGAGAAAATGAATCAAATACAAAGGTTAATTTAGATACAACTACTATAATTTGCTGTTAAGTGCTCAGTTTAGGTTAGTAATAGACATTTTAGCCAGAAGTAAGAATCAACAATACTTGTGAATACTATGTGTTTACACGCACCATGCAGTTTTCTTTTTAGCAAAAATGTCAGATAAGAGGTTTCTCAACTTAGAAAGAATTTTGGTAATGATGTTACCCCAGAACCGGTCTTAATATGTTTCTTGACTGTAAACTAGTCTAGCACCTCCACAAGGTGGAAAGCAAAGCACAGTCACTTACTTTCACGAGCTCCTGCTGAGCCCATATCTGAATGGGTTCCACCTGTTGAGGAGTCTGGGTTTGAATGCCGTATGTGTTGAGGAAAACTTGCAGGCTAAATAAGAGAGTAAAAAAGAGACAGCTTTAGACAATGTACCTATAGTTTGAAAAATATGAAGGAGGAGGATAGAAGGGAAGAGATTATACTAACTTGGAGCATGCTATTAATTTATTAATGTGAGCAACATGCCAGCTGCACTGGAACCCAGAGTCCCTCCTGGGTTCTTTACAAATATCAGATGAACATTTTTGGGGTGGAAAGAGAGGCTAAGCACTGATTTTGGGAATCCCCATAATCTCTTTGCACTAATTTCTCAAAACTATACCCCAGGCAACAGTGGCACTGGCCACAGTCCTTAATATTCACATCAACTAAACCAAAGTATTTAAACATGAAATGACTTTTTTCTGGTACTTAAAGTGATGCTAATGACATGAAAACCCTGTTAAGGAGTCTCTGAAATTAATATCCAATATTGTGCTCAACAGTATAAGCATAAAGCAATCAGTTCCTCTCCCTTTCCCTTCACCAAGGCAGATTTCATACCGTTGGCTTTCTGCTACAAGTGCTACATGAACTACCAAATCATTTTCCAGTGGGCCCTATAGCACAGAAAAAGAGAAAAAGAAAACATGTTAAAATATTTGGTCATCATCAGCTACAATGAGAATCAAGAACAATATTAACTATCTCTAAGCAGTTCATTAAAATGAAGGACACCAGCTGGCTCTATGCAGCTACCTCTTTTTCTTTGCTCTCCACTGCTACCAATCAACTTGATGGTGTAGATAGAGTAACGGAATGCCAAGGGATGGAGAGTCATAAATCTTACTGCTACCAGGGGATAACCTGTCAGGGCTATTTTGAATGATGCATAAGAATAGTTTGGAGAGATTGAGAGTCACTTTCCATCATTTAACTATGAAGGGAAGAGAAGGAACTAAAAATAAAATCCAATTTATGTATTCTCTTTAAAAAAATGATTGTGGATTAAAATTGTTCATTTGACATCTTAACCACATATAAGGCTATTACCTTTCTTGTTAGCCAATTTTCCTTTGGCACCTTACATATCAAAATAACTTTAATATACAGTTTTGATAGCAGAGAAAGAACGACCCAGTTGACTATATAATTAACACTATGTTCATTAAATACAAGTCGTTGAGTTTAATAGTTCTAATCAAAGATAATGTTGGATATTTGCTACTCTTTTTGTGTGCAAAGATTCACCATTAACATATATTATACATTGTTAAAATGAACCCAATTTTGAGCCTGTATATAATTAACAGAGAACATTAAGACATATCAATAAATTAACAGTGTTAGGGTCTGACAATTATACATTGTTAAAATGAACCCAATTTTGAGCCTGTATATAATTAACAGAGAACATTAAGACATATCAATAAATTAACAGTGTTAGGGTCTGACAATACTGATCAAATAGAATATCTTTATACTAATGAATCCAACATTCCCAATAATATGTTGCAAAATGCTTGATTTACCATCAGTCAGTTCCTCTCTAAGGTAGTTAAGATGCCACGAGAATTTATGTATGATGGAAGGCAAAAAACACCAGAACACATATATCAGCAGTAAATATCATATAATTAAAGAAATGGTTCCCAGAATTATCATGAAATACCATTTCAGGCTGACTTCCATTTGATTTAGATGAATATTTAAGAGAAAATATGGTATAACAATCCAACAAAATAAATTAACGTTAAAATGCTGTAAATTCTATTTTTATTTGATAAAGACTTTAGAAGTTAAATGTTACTCAAAAGCATGAAAAAAACTGAGCATCTCATCAAGATTTCTAAGAACAAATAAGAACATTAGCCTTTTTCTCTTCAATGAAACCTATTATTTATTTTATCAAAAGGAGGAGTAATCTTAAAATGGGTTGTTATCTGCAATCTTCAGGACAATTAGGGACTCTTAAATTAGAAGCAAGTGAATACATATACTAGAATGCAGACAGTAAATAAGGTAACTTATGGATCTTCATTGGCAAATTGTTATCTTCTTTTTGAGCCACTGGCATGCTTGGCATAATGTCATTTCCATTTGTATAACAGGGTACTCAGATATAAAAATGCCCACTGTACATCTGAATCACAGTGAATATCTAGTCAGGTACCCATCAGATAGTTGGATAACTTACTATTTGGTAAATGACTGCCCAAAAAGTTTTTCAATTCAGTTTTTATCTATAAAATGGTAAAATGATACTTAGGCTGCCTATCACATAAGGGGAGGATCAAACATACAGAATATAAACTAGTTACATACTTTGAACTGCTAGACAAATGATATTTATGTTATTTATTCTGTGATTTTATATGTTAACCTCATTAGGTCTCAGCTTCCTGCCTGGTACATTGGAATAATAAAATGCCTACTTACCAAAACAGACAAGAAATAACAAGCGTTGGTGAAGTGCACTGTTCATGGTTATATAACATGGCACATCCACTACAGGAAATAGCATGAGTGTTCCTCAAAAAATTAAAACATGCTCCTCAAATGTGATTCAGAATCCTAATTCTGGATCTCTGAGAATTTATTCAATGAAAACAAAAACACCAAATTGAAAAGATATATGTATACCCTATATGCAATGTGATGTTATGATACTAGACAGAATATGGACACAACTTCAGTAACCATGAATGAATGAATGAGTGAATGAATGAATGAATGAATGAATGAATGAAATGTGGTATGTACACACATACAAGGTCACAATAAAGAATAAAACTTACTATTTACAACAATGTGGATGAACCTTGAAATTATGCAAAGTTAATTAAGCCAGATTGAGAAAAACAAATGCCATATAATCTCACATGGACTTTAAAATACAAAATTGTAAAACCCAAGCTTATATGTTTTTTAATAGAAAAAGAATAGACTGGTAGTTACCAGAGCTGTAGAATGAAGAGCGGGTAAATTGGGTGAAGGAATCAAAAGGTACAAACCTCCAATTTATAAAATAAATACATAAATCCTGGGATATAAATACAGCATGGTAGCTATAATGAGTAATACTATATATTGCATACTTGAAAGTTAAGAGAACATTAATAGTTCTTATCAAAGGAAAAAGTGTGTAACTGTGTTTGGTGACAAATGTTAACTAAACTTACTGTGGTGATCATTTTGCACTATACACAAACATAAAATCATTACATTGTACACGTGAAGCTAATATAATGCTATATGTCAGGTATACCACATTAAGAAATAAAAAAGGGCTGGAGTCCAGCAAGATGGAGGTTGAGTGAAAGCAAATAAATAGCACTCTCCATATATGCATGACATCTCCATAGATGCATGACAACAGAATGAAGTTAACAAGCCCTGGGAGGTAAACATAAAAAAGGAGCAAGCATGCAGCAGAAACAGTAGGGGAAACTACAATTAAACTGTATTTAATGCAGTGCTACCAGGATAGTTCAACACAAGAGAGCAAAGGGCAAAGCCCTCTGCTGCTGTTAACTCAGAAGCACATGTCCACACTGGGGAATTTGTAGACTAGACATTGCACTGGAGAAGGGTTGCAGAGTTGATATAGAGGACACAGTGTACACTACCAGCTTAGTAGAGGTTTTAGAGTACAGAGTGATAGTTACTGACTTAAGCTTGAGGAACCTAATGAACAGTGGAAGCCAAAAGCAATTGTGTCAACTGTGTTTCCTCACAGAAGAGGTTACCACTATTTTCAGCCTGATGCTATGGAATTTGAAACATATGCTTTATCCCTACCCCAGGCAAAAACTAAGACAACTGAATGCTCTCAGAGTTTAAGCACCTGGATCTTAACTAGAGCAAAATCTTCCCAGGGTAAGGCTCCAACTTGAAAAACATAATAATCCCTAGTTATGACCATGTCTAAATTATAGTCTTTACCTAGAGCTAAGTCTTGTACTCAAGTACAGACTAGAAATTGAGGCTGGCATGAGACCACATAAGACATTTTGGTCAAGGAGTTGACCTTGTTTATTCCCATCACACAACTCGGGTACTCCCAACTCACAGGAGGCAAACTTTCAGTGACTTATTGTCTCAGTTCATCCCTATCTCTTACTCCTTACTAACACCAGTATCTCAGCCATATGAATAGAAACAAAGGCAGCAGTATGTGAAATAATAGACATCTAAACATCTTTAGTAAAATACCTGTGATTACACCAAGGCTCTTGCGGTTGGGGTATAAGGACAATTTATTAAGATTAAAAAAAGGAAACTCTCTATTATAAGGTAAGTGAGTTTAGTCAGGCTTTCTCTTCCATTAGCCCGTAACCAACACCTGGGGTCCTCAGGTACTGGGTCTTCCCCAGGATTGTGTGGCCGAATGCATATGCGCATACGTGAGTGTGCAACCTGGTTCCAAAAGAGTGGGGGTAAAGGTGCACAGAGGGCACGAGAGCATGAGATAATGCCAGAGAGAGCCCAGAAAAAGAGTATGAGGATTCCTGGGGGACTGTGGCACTCGCTTGCCTCCCACCGCCACAGCCACCCTGCTCACCCCCTGCCCCAGCTCTGGTCCTGCCTGTGTTTCTGTGTAATGACTAATACTAATAAAGAACCTGTGTGTAGATTGATAAGCTGATGCCTGATGGTTGCATGACAATGGGCAGCATGAACAGGCCAGTTGCCCTACAACTGGTGACAAGGACTGGGAATGGCAGGTACACCATTAAAAAAAAAAAACAACAGAAAACTAAAATTAAAAGATGGAAGAACATAGAGAAGTGCTCAAGCAAAAAGTAACCTGAGAGAAGTGTCAGTCCCAACAGGATGAATTTGCCTGAAGAGTAGTTTAAAGTAACAGTTAAAAGCATGCTTCCTGGGTTAAAAGAAACAAAACATAACGTAAAACAGGAAACATTAGTAGAAACTGAGGAAATACAAGATTGCAGCAATTAGAACTATGGTTCTTAAAAAAAATGCTAAAACCAAATTGGAAAAATAGGCTAAACTATTTTCAGCTGATTCTGTGATAGCTGAAAGACCTGCTTTACCCCTGCTGAATGCTCTTAATAATCAGAACTTAAAGAACCTGGATAAACAATAGATTTATACAGTAATATCCTCTAAATGAGGAATAGCATCCACATCAAGGGAGTTACAGAAGGAAAAGAGAAAGATAAAGACATAGAAAATTTATTTAAAGAAATAATTGCTGAGGATCATCTTAATCTGGAAAATGAACCATATATCATGCCTAAGAGGTCCAAAGAGTTCCAAACAGAATAATATCAGACTGTCACATTCTAAAACACTTTAAAATAAAAACTGTTTAAAGCCAATGACAAGGACAGATTAAAAGAAAATGGACCATCAAGGGAAAAAACAGTAACTTATAAGGGAACACCACCAAGTAGACTATACATGCACTTTTCAACAACACCACTGCAGACAAGATGGGAATGGGAAAGATATATATGAAGCATGTAGAGGACACATATTTCAAACCTAAAATACTTTACTCTTCAAGATTATTATTCACAAAAAAAGGGAGCATTATTAAAAAGTCAAAACTGAAAGAATGTATGAACACCAAGTTAGACCTCTAAAAGAAAAACTCAAAGGGCTAATAAGCAAAAAAAAAAAAAAAAAAAAAAAAAAAAAAAAAAAAAAAAAAAAAAAAAAAAAAAAAAAAAAAAAAAAAAAAAAAAAAAAAAAAAAAAAAAAAAAAAAAAAAAAAAAAACAAAAAACAACCACACAGGAAACAGACAAATATATTATGTGTGAAGGAAGAGAGTGATATAATGTGGCCATGTTAGAATAAAACCAGACTGCTCAACAGTCCACAAAGCTAGTCCATACTAACCTTAAACAAAAAATAAACAGAATACATGAGACAATGGAAATAGAACCCAAATAAGGAAGATGTCAAATATTAAAAAGACAAAATTAAAGAAGAAATTAAAGAAATAAATCAAGACTAATGAAAATGAGGATATATGTTGTCACAATGGTCGAAGCATTTGGAACAAAGTAGGAGGAGAAAAGATTACTGAGAACCCATACAGGTTGGAACAGTGAGAAACCTAGAGGGCCAGCACTATGACTCCCTCTGGTGGAGATGGTGCTGCCCCAAACCATAAGGGGGTCTTGCTGTTTTCCAGAAGCAAGCAAGAGATAAGGTTCAAACAAAGCAGGTAAGCAACCAGGGAATGTACAAGTAAGGGATGCATAATTCCTGGAGCCAGCATAGCCAATCTGGGAAGCCACAGTGTTGTTAATCTAAACTACATCTAACTGCTTTCAAGCATGCACTTTTTCATCCCAGGACTTTTGCACTGAGGGATCCCCTATATTAGTTCTCTGTCCACATTCTAGGTGAAGGACACAGGACAAAGTACAGAGCAAACCTGCATTCCCATTGATAAAAACTATCACAATCTATGGGATGCAGCAGAAGTAGTCAAGATCAAAAAGATCAAAACTAATTGCAACACAATTCACAACAAACACAAAGATGTGAAATATATATATAAATAAATTTTTTAAAAAGGAAGAAAAATCCCCACTAAACAACTTAGCATTACACATAAAGCAACTTGAAAGAGATATGCCAACAGTTTGACAACCTTGAAGAAATGGACAAATTTCTAGATCATTATAACTTACCAAGACTCAGTCAGAAAGAAACAAGTAAGTTGAACAAACTAGTCATAAGCATGGAAATTGAAGCAGTTATAAAAAATCTCTCCCCAAACAAAAGCCCAATAGTAGATGGTTTTACAAGAAATTGTATCACACCTTTAGCAAAGAAATCATGCCCATATGTGTCAAATTATATTTCAAAATAAAAGTAGATGAAATGTTCCCTAATACATCTTATAATTCCAATATCACACTAATTCAAAACTAGATAAAGATGGCACAGGAAAACTATATATCAATGTTCTTGATGAACACTGATGCAAAGATCTTCCACAGAATACTATAAATCAAATTTAACTGCAAGGGTTACACATTGTGATCAAGTGGGATCACCACAGGGTAACCAAGAATAGTTTAATACACATAATCAAAACAAAAAAATGGTAAAAATCATATGATAATATCAATAAGTATAGAGAAAGCATGTGTTAGGATTCCTTGTGTAATTGTGATAAAAGCTCTAAGCAGCTTGGAATAAAAGAACCTATCTTAACATAATAAAGGTCCTATATCACAAATCTAGAACCAATAGAGTATTTACTGGTGAAAAATGGAAAGTTCTCCCTTTCATACCAAAAGAAGTCCATTATAACACTTCTGTTTAATATTGCAGCTATCAGATGGTGCAATTAGGCAACAACAGTAAATAAAGGAATCCAGACTAGAAAAGGGACTGATGTCAAAAATCTATGAACTCATATGCTCAACAAAAAGAAAACAAATAAGCCACTTGAAAAAAAATAGGCACATCTCCAAAGAGGACATAGAGATGAACAACATACACAGGAAAAAAATGTTCATCATCACCAGGGAAATTTAAGTGTAGGGAAATAAGTTGTCAGATTTTTTCATACCTTTCTGTCATTAGCCCCTATGAACAGCACTGTTCCCATAATTGTATACACCTGTGCCCAGTGGGTGTGTGCCTGTGTAAGTGGGTTCATCTAGACCTGGGAAGAGAGGATGAAAGGGCAGCATAGAGCATTAAGATTCACCAGGGATGATGGTCTGTGTACCTACGAAGAGAGCCCAGTGAGGGGCCCCTTACAGCCAAGTACACCATCCAGCCTGCACAGAGCACTATAGAAAAGCAACTGGTACTCATTTCAAGGTCTGAAAACTAAGTTTGCTTGCTTGATTGCTTGTCTACTGTTGCTGCTTATACTTATTCATAAACAGTCACTCTCCTTGAGCACATATAACAAATAATTACAAATATAAAGAGAACATTTGTAACAGAGGGAAATAAGAATAACTAAATGTATACAAAATTATAAAAACTATTAGGGAAAGTAACAAAAGTCATTTGAACCATATAACTAAGGAACAATAACCTATAGAAAATATTTTAATCTAAACATTTCATTTCTGTAAATGAGTAAGATAGATTAGGGATTTATTTATATTTAAATTTTGATAATAAATGATATAACACAAAATTTGCCACCTTAATAAATTTTAAGTACACAATGGAGGTCAGCATCTATAACACAACTTGCCCATAAGATAGGGACTACCTGGACTACCTGTATTAATATTATAACTCATTTTAACTATGGTAATTAAAATACTGCATGTATATCTGTCTAGATTCTAGTTTTTAAATTACTCAAATCAGGTCAAAGCAGCAAGGCTCAGAGATCTGCAGCTGGGAGCTATAAATAAAACAGTGTAATACGGCTTTCTAAGGGAATACTGAGAAATGTGAATATGCCCTGATGGTTTTTCTCTTCCTTGTTCTTTTTTTTTTTTTCAATACATAATTTATATGGTCCATATATTTTTAAAAAAATGTTTTTTAAAAAGTCTCTCCCACCTTTGGTCCCTTGCATCCACCTTGTTCTCTACTATCTACTAACCAGGTAATTGCCTTGGTTACGTATGTAGCTTTTTTTACCTGTAAAAATAAACAATGTGGGAGGGCAGGGAGTAAACCATAATCTATATATTTACAGACTTACATTTTTAGACAACAAAAAACAATTTATATACTCGAAAAGATGCTTTTATACTTGATTATATATCATAGTATTCTTTTCATATACTAGTATATAGAACATATCCTTATTTTTATTGAAACTGCTCAGTACTCCACTTTGTAGATGTACCGTATTTATTAATGTCATCTTTTCACAACTTTTCTCATTTAAGGCTAGTCAACCCTTTGTACTGAAATCTCTAGAGATGGCCATGGTTACATAGTAGAACCACTAAAAAATAGGTTTTAATTTTGCTTATGAGAGCGGAACAAGCACTGAACCCAAGTCATTCAGCAGCACTAGTACCACTGGATGATGTGAGTTATTAAACAATGCTTTCAAGAAAGATAAGTATGATTGACTTTGGGGAGGGAGGCAGTGGGAAGAGTCTGAATCCTTTCTAGGAAAATGGCAGGGAAGCACATTTATGTTATTTTTGGAGATAACATGACAACTTATTCATAAGATGATTTTTTATTATAATTGCTTGTATCTCTTTTGCAGTACAGTTTAGAGTGCCAAGGAATTAATAAGTGTTGAGAGTCCGCTATGTGTCATGTGTTATTTAAGAACTCCCATTTTTAAAGATCAGAAAACTGAGGTGAGAGATGTTAAAGAATTTAACAAGAATTCAGTGGGGAAGTTTCAGCCTGCCTGAAGTTATGTCTGAAGTCACATGGCCCATGCCGCTAGGGTGCAGCTCTACATGCTGCTTCATAGTTTGTACTAGTTATCATGGTTTGTACTAGCCAAGGTTCTCCAAGGCAAAAGAAGTAACAGGGTGTGTGAACTCAAGTTATGAAGCCAGGAAAGTTCCAAGACCTGCAGGTTAAGTCAACAAGCTGGTGCCTAGGAGAGAGCTCCAGTTGAAAGGCTGGGAGGCTGGTGAGCAAATTCTATCTAAAAGTAGGAAAAAGTCAATGTCACAACTTGAATTTTCTTCTCTTTGAGAGCACTGTGTACTATTCAAGTATTCAAGAATGGTATCTACCCATTTTCAGGAAGGGAATCTGACCTGTTTCACCCACCAATTTAAATGTTAATCTCCGTATGTACACAATGGAATATTATTCATCAATCAAAAAATACAAAAATGCATTTGTGATAACATGGGTGAACCTAGAAGGAAACATGTTAGTGGAAATAAGCCAGAAAGATAAAGAGAAATACTGGATGATCTCACCTGTATGCGGGATATAGGAAAAAGAAACAAACAAGGAAAATTTAAAACTGTTAGCAGAACAAAAGCACAGAACAAGAGAGGGGGAAGAAGGTAAAATCAGGGGAGGGATGGGCACAAGAGATTAAGATAATGGTTCATGGATGATAAGGTGTTGGGAGAACCTTGGGGTAGACAATGATGTAATATATGTGTGCAATCAATTTAAAAAATTAAAAGAAAAAAAATTTAAAAAGAAAGTAGAGAAAGCTAAAAATATGGTGATCTCATGCAAAAGATCCTCATTTAGAATAACATTTGACCTACTCTCTGAGCATGCTGTGGCCCAGTCATATTGACATGTAAAATCAACCCTCAGTAAAATCAACCCTCACAACTGTAGGAATGTGTCATAATCTTGGGGAGCAGAGTCATGCACAGAAGCCTTTGTGTCACACCCACTGCCCATTCTTCGTCCACTTGAGATCAGGCTTTAAGAAACACACTCCAAGTGCTGTCTACAGAACATCTGTTTTCTTACCCGCTTTTTGACATGTGTAATTGTTTAGTCCTTAGCAATTCAGTTTAAAAATTATCCCTTGTATTAAGTAGTGTATACAGTACATAAATTCCACAATTCTTATTACATCCTGACCGAAGTAATTTTATTTTTAATATATCCTAGGCTGTATAAAATCACAAGTTATGGCTAGTTTGAATATGGCTTTTTTTTTTTTTGACAGAAGGACAAGATTAAAGGAGAAGAAAGAAAAAGATCAACAATAAATGGGTCACACCTTGCCTGTGGATGGTCTTGTCTCAAGGGCAGTGTATTTGAAACATTCTATGCCTCTCCTTTTGGGGCCTTACAGAAACTCATTTATGCTCATTAGCTTTCATCAGTAGGTCCTGCCAACATCCAGTATTTTTTCATTACTCTCATTTTTCAGCAAAACCTCATTAGCTGAAGAAACCAGGCAGATGCTTTATACATCTCAATTCCAACCTGGAGACACCACACCCACATTATTTCTCCTGCAGGAGCCAAGTAACAGGCTACGGCAGTCTGAGCACAGGCACATCCTGACTGGAACACGTTGGCATCCTGTCCTGACATTTCCAACCAAGCCAAAGCAGCAACATGGAGAAAATTAATAGGGAAGCAGAAGAAAGCAAGTAGAAATATCTAAGGACTAACAATACTAAGTATGGTTAAAAAGCTAAACTAGCTCAAGTAATAGAGCTTTCCAGGGAGAAAATGGCCTTGAGCTTCCTTATTTTCACATATTGCATTAGTGATTATATAAGCTTTCTATTCAAGAAGAAAAACAAATGTGATCTTAAAAGCATTCCTCCAAAAAATAAAAATTAATGTAAATAAAGTATCCTGAGACCACAGAGTTTGAAATGCCCAAATGAATAAATCAGAAAACGCTTTTTGAATGTAGTCTTTTCAATGAATATAATTATCTTGGGAGAGAATACTGATCATTACTTTATCACAATGGATTGATTTGTAAAACTGTTTTCACCTTTCCTAGCACTTGCTGTAAGTGGATGTTCTATAATTTTCACCTTAAAGAAATGGCAGTGTGAAAGTCTCGCATTCTCTTAGAAACCATGCTGAGATGACTACAGGCTTGGTGGAAAAACGCTGACCCCCAGTTTCCACTAGCTTTAATCACAGCTAAATGGAAGGAGAAACAGTGAGAAGCTCAAAATGCAACTGGAGTGATCAACATTAGGAGAGACTGGTACATGGGAGTGAAACAGAGGAGATAAGCAGCCACAAAAATCTAGTAATCTGATGCTCAGGGTTCCTGAGTCCTGTCAAAGGCCATCTGGTGGGGAGTTACAAGCAATGAAAGGCACTGATGGTCGACTGGGAGAAGCCAGCTATTTCAAATCATGGGGTAAAGGGAGTACAGGAAGTCAACTTGTTCTTTGGTTTTCCTGCTTTGGGTACTTATAGCCACTGGGTCAGTTTTCTGGTATCTGAATTGAAAATGTCAGTGACAAAAATGGCACTTTTTATCATCTGGGAGTAGGTAATGAAAAAAGTGAGTCTAGAGAGAGAATGGGTGGCAGGGCTCCACCTCAATTGCAGCAGCCTTGAACTATTTTATATGCTGAAATCCTGCATGGCTTTGTCTGAAAAACAGACTTCTTGAATAAAAGTCTACTTGATGGTTGCAGAGACTGAGGCTCACAGGGAAAGGGGCAGATCCTGCAGCAAATTAATGACATTTCCAGAAGCAGAATCCCAGTCTCTGAATGAACTTGGTCTAATGTTCTCTCTACAGAGCTGGTACCCTGGAGAATTCGGCACCCTGGAGAACTGCCAAGGGCATGGCTCCACTTCAGTGTGGAAATGAAGAGACAGGCCACATGACCATTATTGCAAAACCACCTCAGAGGAGTGAATTTAAAGGGAGAAGAATATAAAAACCCTACTTTCTCTTTCAGTACCAGATGAACATCCCCCCAAAGCCTGGCTAGTATGATAGCACAAGGCAGTAACTGGCAAGATCTGTAGTTTCTGTGCGAGGGACTGAGTAGCCACAGGGTTACTCAGCAAGCCCCAGAATCCAACAAGCCTTAAACTCTTTAGAGTCATCGGCACTGATCAAGGTCAAGCTGCTTCCAGAGTGGATTTTCACAGGGTCCTGGCTGTGTGGAGGAGGCACCCTACCACAACTCTCAGCAGTGAGCCCGAATGTCTGTCATGCCAATGACATCACAATTCATCAGCTTTGTTTGCTGCAGCTCTCCTGCCTGAGAGGGTTTGTTCATTTATTTATTCATCTACACACCATGTTAAATACTAGAGATAGCAGAAGGCAAACTTTAAACACAGCGCATGAGATGGGTACCTTGAGGACAAGGAAAGGGAGTTCTAATTTATTAGCCTCAGAGAAAGGAGGACTTGAAAGAAAAGGAATCTGAACTCTTCTTAAAGCATATAACCTTGTAATTAATTCATTCATTCAGTAATTATCACCTATCATGCAAGAGACAAATAAGACAGAATTCTCTCAGGAAACTTACATTGCAGTGGGGAAGAGAGATTATTTTTAATATGCAAATAATAAAAATATTGATACAGTGACAGAAGTAAGTGGTGATATAACAGAGTGATGGAAGACAGGGGCTACTTTAGATTAACATCTCCCAAACAGATGCTGTCAAACCTGAAATTTTAACAGAAGGAGTAAGACCTGATAAATGAGTGTTGCAGTTCGAGGGAAAAGCAGATGAAAAAGCCCTAAGACAAGACACATTTGAAGTGACTGAGTTACAGAGAGGACTCAACTAATCTTTCTGCAACATGACAGGCAAACAAAAGTAAGACCTCGACAAGGGTATAAACAGTAAAGGCCTATGAGCCCTAGCAACCAGGCAACTTACTAGAAGGGCTTCAAACAAGGAAAAGAGTCAACATAACTGAAATTTTAAGAACAACAGTAAGAAATACATATATAATTTATTTTTAAAAATAATAACAAACATATGTGGTACTTACTATGGGTCAGGTTCTGTCTAAGCATTTTATTTACTTATATATGATCACATATATTACAAATAAACATATATATATACATACTAACTACTATTATAATCATTGTTCTATGGACATGATTTGCAGAGATCAAAGCAGATACATAGAGATTATTTGGCAAGGAGGCTGTAGCAAAGAGATGATGGTGGCTTGAGTTATAGTGGTAGGGTGAAGAAGGATGTAAAAAAAATGCTAGGAATATTCAGAAATAGAATTAATAGGACTCCAGTTAGGAAGGGAAAAAGTAGAGAAGTAGAGGGGGAGGTAAAGAAGAATCAAATATTACTTCTATGTTTCTGCGGAGTCTAAAAGAAAAGAGAGTTTTCCATAACATTGAGTATCTTTGAGGTGAAATAGACTAAAATCTGGAGAGATCAGTGGATACTTATCCTTGGATGTCACTCGCATTCTTTTGCACATGTTCTTAGTAGAGAGTAGTGGCATAAGATGCCAGGCTACATACATTAAGGAATGACTGGGGGTTGAAAAAAATGGAGCTAGTGCAAGTATTTGCCCAAGATGTCTGAAAGAAAGGAACGAAGGATAGTGAGAGAAAACCTGAGAGAAGGTTCCATTGAGGAAATGATTTTTGTTTTAGGTAAGGGAACACTTAAACATGGCTTTTCAGAACAAGAAGAAATACGATGACTACATAAGACAAATGGATATCAAAAATAGCTTAAATAAAGTTAAGCGAGGAAAACTGAATGAATTAATGCCTAGGAATGGAAACAGGAATATTTCTTAAGTCTCTTGGGATTCAAAAGATCCATTTATAATTAGAGAAAGGATATCATGGTGCATACTAAAATTCATTTATCTAGACTTGCCTTTAATTTTTATAGACCTTTTTGAGGATCTTAAACTTATCTACCATTTAACATGGTAAAAGGTCTCCCTTTTAACAATTTTAACCTAAAGAGTTCATACTCTGCTAGACAGGATCATACATTCTTTATGGCCACACTTAACTCATATTCTTGGGCTGACATTATTAGTTTCTTCAGTGCCTGATTAATGGTATGACAAAGTGAGTCATAATCAGTGTTCAGTTATCTGACCACACCCTGGGGTCCCTTTATAATTCATCTTCATAAATTCTTGTGCTCTACAAACTTCTGGCTCTCATAATGGAAGAGGTTTTAAATAAGATACTCACAAAAATAAATGAGGACAATAAATAAGAAACCTTATTCAAAAATTTATAAAAACTATACTCTGTGGAAATAATGTAAATTATATGAATGCGACCTTTTGCTACCTTCTCAAAATGATTTTCAAAAGGTTTGTTTTCTCAAGGATTACATTCTGACATTCCTAGATCAATTTCATTAGTAAGTATGGACTACAACTAATGCAATCTGAGAAAAGACAATTGGGAGATTATATCTATACCAAATCAAAACTGATGTGTTTTTAAGTGGAACTATAGTCAAACTGAATGCTGGTTTGCTTGTGTCTAGGAAAAGTCTTCATCAGAGATGAAGGAGCTTAAGTCAAATACTCACTTTAATTTTTTTAAAGTAAATATCTTATATTTAGTCAAATGGCCCCTTATCTAATGAAACTAGTGTTTTCTTGTAAAATTCAGTTTGAACAAGTCTCCTTCCCTCCAGCACCTCCTTTACAGACTCTGGATATCTGCCCAAGTTCCTTACCCACCGGGGGATGTCTGGTCACTCAGGCCTGTGCACAGCAAAGAAGCCTCTTGATATCAGGTTAGCCTTGGAGTTTTTTTCTCTTAGTAACTGTCCATCTAAGTGCCCCCTGCCTATAAATTCTGCTTGTACATGCTGAATTTGGGGTTGAGCCCAACCTCACTCCCAACAATCAAGCCCCAAGTTGGTGGTCCTTGTACATAATTGCAGTCCTAGATGGTCTGCCTTACCAGCTTTATCAGTGCTACTAAATGTTTTCAGGACTCCTGGGTTCAGTGCACAGTGATCTCAGACACATCACTTTTCTGTGGCTCTAAGTTTCCTACTCTACAACATGAGGGGGTTAAACAATATGCTCTTGATAATCTTAGTATTTTCTCAACGTATTTTTAATATCCTAATATGTATAGGAAGTAAAGGTAATAAACACATGGTTTTTAAAAATTATTTAAACTTGATCACTGAAAGCAGGAAAAAATTAGCTTCTTTCTCTGTTAGGGAGGTATGGGTTATGTGATTGTTCTTAGTTTTAGAGGCCTCTGATTTAAAAATACAACATTTCCAATATTTGTGCTAAGAGATATAACAATATACTTGGATCAAGTATGTCCTAGGAAAGTTTTTTTAGAAAGTGACTTTCTTTTCATAATTTTTATGTAAGTAAAAACTTAATTTTTATCTTATGATCTCTTACCTTTATGAGCTAATCAACCTTATGATATAGAAAACAGTTCATCTGGAATAAAGAACCATTAAATAAGTAGAGACCTTTAAATGAAAACCAATTTTGCCACATCAACAGTCTTAAAAATGCTGCCGTAACATCAAATCTTAATTGGCTCTTATTCGGATAATTTAAAAAATGGAAATTATTACACTAAAGAACACATGACAAAAAAACATCTTGATATAACACAATGAAGCATTATATAGACAGCTAAAATAGCATTTTATAAAAATATCTAGTATAAGATAAATGTTAGTGAATGCAAAACTAAGCAAGAGTGTAACAACACAATAAGAAAGCCTATGCATAGTGATAACCAAAATGTTTAAAATGTGGTATTTTTCTCTAGACTTTTCAGAAATTTTCTCATTTGCTTTAATGATAATATTATTTATAAAAAGGACTTCTGGAGTGAAATAAAAATGGCAATAATTAACTCATAATGTGCCATATTTTATTATAACTTTACATAATTATTTAATCAATTAACACCACCATGTGCCAGGAATTATCTATTTACTAGAAGAAAAAAATGTGACTTTCATTAACTATCCAAGACCACAATTAATAACTAGAAGAGTCATGCTTTAGAGTTAGGACTATAAGATGCAAAGTCACTATATTATATCACTTCCTTGAAAATAAAAGTACATCACATATATATGTGGCACTCTTTACTATTCAGGAAAATAATTGATGAAATATTTTATGCATCTGTATTTTCAGGAAACAAAGCATAAAATCCACTTTACCTTATTAATTTAAAAAAATGAGAGACCAACAAATTTATGTTTTTAGCTCAGATCCACATAAATATGTACATGATTTAGTAAGTCAGTACTGACTTCTACCCTAAATTTAAAATTTTACAGCTTGGAAAATAAGCTATTACTACTAAAAGGCATTCCCTTCACATTGGTCTTTTCTCCAAAGACTTTCAAAGTTGATCAATCCATTTTAATTGGCATATTAAATGTGTTAGTTTACTTTTCTAATTCAAAGCTTGGGTGTCAGTGAAAATGATAAATGTGAAGCTGAATTCTCTCAAAGGTCCTTCAACATACATGATATGTTCTATTTTGAGAATTATGCCATAAATGCAAAATATTGCTTCAAGTGGCTGACTACAAATACTCATATTTTATTCACTAGCCCAATGGCAAAGATACCTGGAACACCCCAAGGACCTCAAGACTGAACATCACTTTTATGAGATACAGGGGCTCACACAGCCCAGATCTCTGGTTCAGAAATGGGTGGTTACTTGAAATATCACTCATTAACTAAGGAGGCACAGTCAAGGACTAAGGGATAGATTTTCTTCAAAGGTCAACAACCCTTTCATAATTATTGATACATTTAAAGTAAGAAAAAAGGGGAAACAGCAGGGAAGTTCCATATAAATTCAGAAATTTACTATATTTAGGAAAAATATGATATTTTTCTCTCAGAGTAAAAAGCTAGGAAAATAGCTTGGTCTAATGGGCTAGATTAGAATAGGGATAAGAATTAAAATTAGTAGTAGACTCATCAAAACAATATTAGGTTGTAATATTCCTTGTACATCTTCACTTTGCATTACAAATCTTGCTTTATTTGGATCTACTTTACTTCTATATTTCAGCCATGACTATAAGATGTATCCATCTTGTAGATGAACTATTTCATTATATCTCATGCCTACTACTGGAAATTTCAATTTTAATAAGTTCAGTGGGTTAATTAGAATTCTGCTAGTAATGTGTTTAAGCTCATTTTTTTTATATTTCCTATTAACTGTTCTCAGTTCTGAATATTTTTGATCAGGAATTTAATTTTCATTGATGCTGGGACTTGAGAGGAGACTCCTATTTCCCTTCAAGATTGCAGGCAATATTACCTGAAGAGACCCCTTGGTGGAATGGGAATATAGAGTCTGACTAGGCTTTCAGGAGCATTTTCGATGCCTTGGCTATTTTATTTTTCTTTGTTATAATAATCATAAGAACTTCAGCTCAGCACGCAAATGCACTCCCATGCTTGTAGATAAATTTGGCTTTCTGGTCCCACACAAACACTTTCCTTCTTTGCCAAGCTAATGAAACAGATTTTTTTAATCCTTTAAGTAGAAATTATATCTCAAACTAGTTAAATTATTTGAGAACATAAGAATAAACTGAGCCAAAAAAAAAGAGAACCACATGCAAATTCCCTTAAGTCACCTAAGATTAATACAAAATAAAAAGAAATTTTAAAACTAAGAATAGATTTGAAACAAAAATTTTAAAAAGGATGTAGGTATAAAGCCATATTGTAGGAGTGTTATATAACAAATTACTAAATTAAGAGAGGCTTATAACCTTTCTTGGATTGTAGCAAACTCACTTCCTGAACAGATGGTCTTTCACCATCTAATCGCTCTTTAACTCCCTACAATCTGGCTTCTGGGCACACTCTCCACAAAAATCGCTCAAAGGTTACCAAAAACCTAGATTATAGAGGCCAGCAATAGGAATGCTAGAAGGCAATTTTCAAATAAAATTCAGCCAAATTATTTTATAGATTAGAGAACGACACTCCAGCTACATTAGGTGGTTGTTTCCATATTTTACTGCAGGTGAACTGTGTAGTCTGAAGACCAGCACCCGAGTTTCTGTCAGGGCTGGATCGCTCCTCCCAGTCAGTCTCATTGAACAATTGCTTCAAAGTGAGACTCCTCTATCCTTCCACATCCACGGACACTGTTTCACTTCTTGCTGGACTCCACTGCCCACACTTCCCTGAACATCACTCTACTCAGCCATGTGCAGCACTCACACGCTGGCAAAGAACTAAGACTCAAGCCTCACCCCCTGGGAACTGTCTGCTTTTGTAGTTTCGATTTTTAGTATGGGTCAGATTTAATAGCAATATGATTATCTTCCTTTTCTCTTAATTAGCTACTATGCACTCCAACAAAATGCCAGTTCAGCACTGGAACCATCAAAATGCAAAAAAAAAAAAAAAAAAAAAAAGAAAGAGAGAATTAATAATAATAGCTAACACTTGTTGAGTACTTAACTCTAAGCCAGGAGATATTTGAAACTCTTTTATCTGTGTTAAATTGTTTGATAGTCACAATTCTAGGAGTTGGTTCTACACGTGAGGAAACTAAGGTACACAGGGATTCAAACTCTAAAGGCTGTGCTCTTAATCATTTTGCTTGACCGAAGACATGGGCACCCACAGCCCAGTTCTCCGGTTCCGAAGAGGGTGGCGCATTGTAATATGGAATGTGAAACTTGCCCTATTTATATTCGTGAACATTAAAACAGCATTTTCATATCAGAGAGCTTTTTAAAAATCTTCCTTTTATATTACAGCTGCTTATTTATGTAAAAATTCAAGAAACAAGATGAACTTTTCTCTTTGCTTAAAAATGAAGAAGAAATCCAGTTTCTGTTCTTGTGCTACTCCTTATAAAATGTTAGTTTCAGATAGAATTCTGCAAACACTTAAAAAGGCATTAAGTGTGATTTTCTATTAACTAGGAACCTCATGTATTCTAGTTAGTTTCACAGGTGTTTGATAATATAGTCCATTTGCTAAGTTACTCCAGAACTCCCTACTTTCTACAAAGGATGTCCTCTATGGTGTCACCTTATCCCCAACGGATGACTAAAATGGGCAATAAGATGAATCAGTAACATGTACACTGTCAGCTGCTGAGTTTCTCCAGCAATCAGAACTCTTCTAAATATGAATGAGCCACAAAGGCTAGAAAACACAACCTTCAAGAAATCATTATCTCATATTAACATGGCAGAGGTGCTGCAGGGAGAACAAAGGCAGTATAGTGCACAGATAATCAGTAGGTAGTGGGCACCAGAATTATCTAGGCAACAGAAAGTGAACCTAAGCAGGAACAAGTTAGGGTGAAAGGTGAAGGGGAGGTTAACACTCAAAGAAGCTTGTTACCTTCCAGAAAGTGCTTTGTTTTACTTAAGAAACAAGGAAATCCCTAATAAAATTACTAACTGTTGGTATGAGCTTGGTCTCATCCCTAACAGAAAAGGACAAAGAAGGTAACTTCTCTTTTAACTGATAAATATTATATATAATGAATTTCAGCATACATTTTGCAAAAATGTATTCTTAAATTCTCTCACTTAATATCAAACTAGGTGGACAGAAGACAAAGAATAATAAGATACTTTCTCCCTTCTGAGGACCCCTTTCACTTTCTGGCATTTGGCAAGAGTGATTAGAGGAGAATTTGCTCCTTATCCAATTCCCAGGAGACAAAGCTCTCAAACATATCTCTTACCAAGATGTTAGAGGGACTAGACTACATTTATCACATTAATGGTCAGTGTATGAAGGAAGGTCATCAGATATGTGACAAAAAAAAAAGTAAGAAAAGAAGGATTGAAAAAAGGAGAAGAAAAAGAAATACATTAATGAAATCCAGAAATTACTTTGGCCATTATGCTTAGTGAAATAAGCCAAGCATAGAACTGCAAATATTTCATGTTTTCACTTACACAAGAGACCAAGAATAGGCAAATTCATATAGACAAAAATAGAATAGATGTTATTAGGGGCTGGAAAGCTATTTAGTGAGCACATAAACTTTTGATGATGATCAAAAAGTTTTGGGAAAAAGTGATGGTTACAAATCATACATATAACTGAATGGTACACTCAGAAAGGATTAAAATGATAATTATACATATTTTACCACAATAATAAAAAAGATATACAAGTGGTTCTGTGGTAACTAGAGATCTACATGCAAAAAAGAAAAGTTGGATCCCTGTTAATAAATGAATATTAACTAAAAACTGGTCAGAGGTCTAAATATAAGAGCTAAATTTATAAAATATTTAGAAGAAAAACACAGACATAAATCCTTATGACCCTTGATTAGGCAATGGTTTCTTAAACATGACAGCAGAAACAATAAAAAAAAAATGATAAATTAGATTTCATCAAAATCAAAAACTTTTATAATTAAGTGAAATCATCAAGAAGTATAATGGCAGCCCACTGATAGGAGAAAATATACCTGCAAATTACACAAGGGATCCATTAATACACAATATTAATACACAGTATTAAAAAGTCAGAAAGCTCAATTTTAAAATGGCCACAGTAACTTAACATACATTTTTCCAAAGAACATTAATTGTCAAAAAACACAAGAAAAGGTGATTAACAACATTAGACACTAGGGGAACTCAAGTCAAAATCACTACAATATTACCACTTCATCCACTAAAATGGCTACAATATAAAAGACAGATAAAAGAACTCAAGGTTACAAAAATTTAGAGAACTTGACTGCTCATACAATGATGATAGAAGTGCAGAATGATGCCATTACTTTGTAAAATAGCTTGGTCGTTCCTTAAAATATGAAACACTGAGCTAGCACATGATTCAGCAATTCCATTATAAACAAGAAAAATAAAAACATGTCACACAAAAAATTGTGTATGAAATTCCACAGCAGTGCTATTCATAATAGCTAAAAAGTAGATACAACACAAATTTTGCTGGGCATGGTGGCTCATGCTTGTAAGCTTCAGCCTATGAAGCAGCTGGGGCTAGGGATCGCAGTTCGAGTCCTGCTGGGGCCCATAGCGAGACCTAGTTCCAAAAAAAACAGCTGGGCATGGTGGCATGCGCCTGTAATCCCAGCTACCCGGGAAGCTGAGGTTGGAATACTTGAGTCCATGGTACCCTAGGCAATGTGAGCCTGCAGTTCCACAGGCAAAAATAGCGGACCTACCAGCCACTATGGAAGACTGTGTGGAGGACCCTCAAACAACTGAAAGTGGACTTACCATTCGACCCAGCAATCCCACTACTAGGAATCTACCCAGAGGACATGAAGACATTAATTCAAAAGGACACATGTATGCGCATGTTCATTACAGCCCTGTTTACATTTGCAAAGAATTGGAAACAAACCAAATGCCCCCAAACAGATGATTGTCTAAAAAAAAATGCGGTACATATACACGATGGAATACTACGCATCCATCAAGGAGGACAAACACATGTCATTTGCAGCAACCTGGATGGAACTAGAAAGACTCATATTAG